>OX638404.1:24303248-24597189 GCA_951813805.1 Limnephilus auricula
CAAGGCGTGCCGGGTATCAGCTAGTTGTTAATGAATAATGTATTTAAAATTCATACTTTTCCTGTGCTTATTTTGTAATATCTAAAAAGAAAAAAAAAACTTATACCTTTTAAGTATTTTATTGCTATTACTTCTTATAAACCCGTTGTTACATCATTAAACGTTCGACGTAATGTGTTTAAATAATGTAGGTACGAGTATTCCTGCATTTAAAGCATCATTTAAATGTGTTATAACATCTTCGTGATGTACATCGTAAAAGTGTTTATTCTTAAAGTTAATTAAAAAGAATTACGCTGTATTGCGCTGCCTCCTTCTTTAGCCAACATTCCGGATAGCTTTGCAGTGTCCATAATCAGGGCAGATGTGTAATGTTTGTATATTGAGTAACTAAAATCAATAATTCTGTTCATGTCCTTGTTCTACCGGTATTTCAATGGAAGATAAATAAAAATTGTGTACTGGTTTTAGACAATACGACCAAATTTAAATTTGTTATTTATTCATAATGTAAGTTTTGTACACAGTTTCTGACATCATTTTCGACTACCACACTAGGCATTATGGTAGTCGAATATTATTTTTACATAAAAAGAGCAAACGAAATTTGTTAGAGCCCAACTATAATAATAATAAAGCAAATTAATTTTATTTTGTGAGCGATTTTTTAAAATCGTTATTTCCCTTTATATATGTATAACCAATTGTGAAAACTTTAAAACTAACAAATTCCGGTATTACATATAAAATATATTATTTTATTATTATGAAAATAATTCGGATGGTTTAAAAATAATAATCTATATATTTAAAAATGAATCCCTGTTTCCCTTGGTCACGCCATAACTTCAGAACGACTTTACCTATTTCATTTAATCTTTTTTTAAAGTTTTCTAATACTTTGTAGAAGGTTCTTACGGAAAGAAAAATTAAGAAAATTGGATAATTTCAGAAAACTTAACGACTATTTTAACTTCGTACATTTGATAGTTCGCGCGTTTGATATATTGAGATATTTCCAATATTATTCATCCGATTGCGATACAAATTTGGTGAGTTGCTGTGGACATGCCCGTGAAGGTTTCTATGTAGCATTATTTCTATATTGGTGAGTTCTGGAGTTATGAAATTTGCAAAAAAAATTGCCATAGGGAACACGAGGGTTGTTTCAACAATGAGTGTATTTTATGTAGTTTAGCGGCAGGGAACAAAGGTGGAAGGAGGAGGAGAATCCGGGAGGGGCGGAGGGGAATGAAGGAGGGGTGGTTCGTAAGAGGGGGACGAGGGAAGGGGAAGGCGGAGAAGGTGGAAGGGGAATTCATGAGGAGGGAGGTTAGTGGGAAAAACCCGGGGGAAGGAAAGGGAGGGAATCCGGGAGAGTGGAGGGAAATGAAATTGGAGTGGTTCGCGGGAGAGAGAATGAGGGAGGGGGAAGGCGGAGAAGGTGGAAGGGGGATTCGAAAGGGGGAAGGTTCGCGAGAAGGGTGATAGCGGGAGAGGGGAGGGGGAACGAAAGAAGGTGAAAAGGGAACGTGGTAGGGGAAGGGTGGGGAAGGACACCAGGGATAAACAATTTCTTAATTCAAGTGGCATTTCAACGCAAGCCGGGTATCAGTTAATAATAAAATAATTATAAATATGTGTGCGTTTAACCTTTACGCGCTGTGGAAGTAAAAATTATTTGAGTGTTGTGGTAGGTACAACTAAAATGGTACAATTACTGCCATATGTGTTTGTTTTTTTTTTTGAAAAGGGTTCTGGCCTTCGCTAGAATATATTATTTATTATTTTCCGAAACTTGGATAAAAAATCAAGACCAAAAGATTCATAATTTTTATTACATTTCTCAATACAATGCAGATTCTGAAGACATTCATGAAGGCGAAGGCGAGAATCCTTTAAAAATAAAAACAATTACAGATAGCAGTAATTGCACCGATATCATTTCCGTTCGAAAATGCTATTTCCGTCCGAAAAACCCTACTCGTCATATCGCGAATAAAGAAGTTTTACTTCAATTAAAAGAAATTTGTAACAACTAAAAATATATATAATATGTTCATTTTAAATAGTTTACATTGTTTTATAAATTATATAACCACTCCAGCGCTTTTTGCTACAATGTGGCACTATTTCAAAAACTACGGATTTCTTTGTTGCCAAAATATGGCAAATATTATCTAGATTCTTTAAAATGTTTTAATGTTAACGGTTTAATAATATTTTTTTTATAAATCCTACGAATATGTAATAATAGACAAAAGATAGGTGAATTCATTGGCTATGTAGAACTATAATCAGTTTGTATGTCTAGATATTCAAATTCGTCGGTATATTTTTTTAATGTGAGAAAAAAGTTTAAAATTGCTCTGTCGCTCAGTAGATAAAATAAAATACATATAAACATAAACAGTAGGTAATATTTAAAAAAATAACATGTGTGGTTGTTGAGGTTTCTCATAACCCGTCTCACCAGTCTAGCCTGTGTTGAGGCAGTAATTTTGTAAGTTAATTTATAATGCCTATGAACATACCTACACTTGTATTAATAGATTGGTTACATTAATAATTTAAAATTTGGGTGGGTACACTGGAAAAGATCCCATCATCACTTCTTTTTACTTTATCTTTGATATTGTTTTGTGAGTCACATTATTCTATCTGGAAGAATGATGTTAAGTCTTGTCGCAAGGTATCTGAAGTTTCGTTGACCAAAAATTGTATGCGTTAATGAAATTTGTAGTATGTCTTTGTTATTATTTCGAGTATAAAGAGTATTTAATCTTTTTTCACAGTATTTATGTATATTTGTTATAGATAAGTAAGAATTGTTTTTGCGTGTATCTTCCGAACGTTAAATACTTTCAAAATATTTAAGATTTACCTATGGATTCATTTTATAATGGTTTTCTGTACCTTTATGATTGGGTCTAGTGGAGATGCAGTGCCACCTCCCCATGCTACGATACCATACTCAATAATAGATAAATCATTGTCATGTGGTGTAAGTCGAGTGAACTTTCTTAAAAAATGTGAAAGGTTTTTCTTATTTTGTTTGCAATTATTTGAGTGTGGTGATTCCATTTGAGATATGAATCAATGGCACTAATAAAACAAAAAATATTTTTTACTACTTACTACACGCTTTTCAACGGTTCACGGCGAGTTAATCGAAAACGAGTTCATCGTAAACGATTTCAACCTAACCTATCCTAACCTAACCTAACCTAACCTAAACCAACCTTACCTAACCTAACATAACCTAACCTAACCTAACCTAATCTAACCTCTCGTTGTCAACTCGTCGGTTACCCTTTTCAAGAGTTACACCATTTCCTTTTTATTGATGGTTGGGATTTCACTATACAAAAATAAAATCAGTGGTAAATACGACATCCGGTTCGGAAGATAAAATTGAAAGTAAGTCCCTACCAACGAATAATAATGTTCACCGTTTTTTAGTAGTAATAATGTGACCATCAATGCTTGTTATTTTTTTCGAGATATCATACTCTCAGGTATCTCAAAAATTGCGTATCACATTTTTAATCCTAACTTACCTCATTTTTAATTTTCAAATACAAAAGTAGGTTATTTAGCTTGTACCGACGATTGAATATTTTCATCGCCATGTCAACACCGGCCTGGTCACTTATTTACACGTAATATACATATATATAGTCATTAGACAAATAATGGTTTATTCAGACTGGGTCGACGTACGTATGCATCGCTACGCCTAACAATATCTGGGCTACTTAGCAACCATAGATTTTCAATGAAAATTTATGTTTTAGGCGCTCCGCCCACTGAGGCAACTGAAAACCAACTAAAACCGGCTGTTTTCTCTGTCTTGATTGGTCAAAAAGCTTGTTTAACCATAGATGAAGAACAATCAGCTGACAGCTCGCAAGTAGCAACGGCCGCCCAGGGCAATCAGCCGTGACAGTCGCAAGATGGTCGCAAGTCACCGCTTGCGTTACCATTGACAACGGGGTTTTGTGTGATTGTGAAGTGTGCGGGCCATCACATTGTCATACAAAGACAGTTGGCAGTTGAGAGTTTTTAGTTGCCTGAGTGGGCGGAGGCGCTAAGAATCACATTGGCCACACGCATCGCGACGTGCGATGTCTGTGGCCATTTTCATAGAAAATGTATGGGTTGCTAAGCATTGTTTGGCGTAGCGATGCGTACGAACGTCGTCCAGTCTGAATCTACCTTTACATTATAAGTCAAACCACTTTATGCGAGTATACCTGACTACTATATGTAACTTCGTCATAAGTGATATCAAACAGGTATAACTTTCTATCGATTTCCGAAACATTTCTAAACATTTTGAAACATTCCGAAACATTGATTTAAAAAGTAGAATTAATTTATTATTTCTCGAATTAATCACACGCCTACAGATGACGTCAAATGGATGTTTAAAAGAAAAACGACGCAATAATAATTGTGACTGAATAATTATAAAAGTTATTTGATGTCGAATGGAACATCTTAGTACAAACTAAAAAGAGCACAATCGATATTTTTTTTTTAAAATCATCAAACATTAATTTGGGAGGCGCGTATTAGTTCACCCCCCCCGGGAACTATTTATTGGATAATCAATACCCATGCCTTGGTCGCCCTAAGAGGTTCACTATGTTTGGTGACTTAGCAGGGGTGCCCGGGTTCATAGGGTGAGGTTCATTTGCCCTCCTATTGCGTGGCGGGCCGCATCGGAAAATACTGGTTGAGGTAGACGTAACCTAGACCTCTCCAGCCAGACCATCACAATGGGAGAGATAGATTCATAATTGAACACATTGACCCTTAGATTCCTACCCACTCCTCATACTTTTTCCTTTCCATAACTTTCTCTCTTTCCTTTCCCACTACACAGCATCCCTAAAAATTACATAGGCAAATAAAAAAAAAAAAATTCTCAAGGCCTCTTGTGTGGAATGTAAAAAAAACGCATACTTATTCGGTTGTGTGTCTGTGATTGTAACTCTAATCTAAGGAACTCGGATTTGTTTTGAATTTAAGTGTCGTATGGCTATTGTAAAAAACGTTTATTTCGAGAGTAAGAAAAAAATCTCACGTGAGAGGGGAGGGGGGGGGGGGGGTTCCCACTAAATCTCACCAAGGAGGGGAAGGGATCTAGTTTTTTTTTTAAACAGCTCACGTATAATTAATGTATGTCCCCTAATAAAAATTCTCATTAATATTATTGTTTATTGTTTATTGTTTCTTCTTCACATTTTAGGTATAACAGTTTACAATACAATTTTTAACCTCACTAGGACAAGCCTGTGTTGAGGTTAGCAATTATTTATTTAAAGTAACAAAATAACACAATAGGAAAAACAAAAATAATAATATTTAAAAATTCATAATTGTAGGTCTACAAAATAGGAGATAAGATTTTTTGTATAAAAAAGCTTTCGCTATCCTAAACAATTATGGTAGATTCAGACTGGGTCGACGTACGTGCCCATCGCTACGCCTAACAATATCTGGACTGCTTAGCAACCATAGATTTTCAATGAAAATTTATGTTTTAGAATCACATTGGCCACACGCATCGCGACGTGCGATGTCTGTGGCCATTTTCATAGAAAATGTATGGGTTGCTAAGCATTGTTTGAGTAGCGATGCGTACGTACGTCGTCCAGTCTGAACCTACCATTAACATTTTGATATTTATAGCATCTCTAATTTCAGTGGTCGAAAAGTTTTGTTAGAATGTGATGCGTTAGTTTAATTGATTACGAAAAAATATAAGTATCGAAATATTCTTTTTTTATCAATGCTATTCAACTCGGTTAGATATCTAACGTCAGTTTTACGAATTTTGATTTTACGAATTTTCTGGCATTCTAACATAAAATATATCTTTCATTATTTAAAGGGGAATGTGTCCCTCCATAAGTAAAATAAATACAATTAGAATCCTGGTCGTTTGCCGTATATTGTCCAATTAGCTAAGGAATAAATAAATGGGAATCGGATCAACAAAAACCGGTTAACCACAGGGACTTTACCAATGACCATACTTGAGAAATCAGAATGTAAAAATAATTATTTACGTAATTAAGTGCATTCCAGACACGTCAAATGTGGGTATCTTCCGGCCACACAATATTAACCTGAGTCATTATCTTACCAAGTAGTGCGATTTGTAATTAATATAATTTTTTATGGGTTTGAATACCATGTTTGGCGATAATCGGATAAGGAGCATTAAAAAATAAATCTTTCCGTCATATTCTCCATAATCAAGTGGGATCAGACTGACTTCTAATAGGTAACAGATCGATTTCAGATTATGTCCTTGCTGAGAAACAGTACGGATATAATTGGGATTGATAAATGACAAAAGTCGTGCATTCATAAAACTTTGGTCATATCCTTGCTGACCAACAGAACTACAAGGACGAAATCTTCAAATCTACTAAACATTCCAAAATTAAATACATCTTTCGGCCAGAAAAACCATTATTTTCATGCTACAAAATTATATAATGAACTTCCAATTAAAATTAAAAAACACCATAAGTATACAAAAGTTTGAAAAAGACATCAAATTATGGCTAACTAAAAAAGAAGATGAGGAACTCATTAATTTTATTAAGTAACAACGCAACCTACAGACAACAAACAAATTATTTATTTTTATTTCGCGGAAACCAACAAAAATTAACAAACCAACAACAATGATGAGGAAATCTTGATCAACACCATACAACAACCTACAGTCCGCCTCGGAATAGGAATAGCTAGTGAGGAGGACTGAGGATAAAATACCGCACTTCGTAACAATTCGTTAATAAAAAAAAAACCTAGATTCATCTTGGCAGTAGAAAAAAATATCGTAAATAAAGATAAAATAGAGTCCGTAAATAAAGTAATGGTTCACCCCTCTATGTTTTAACCCTTGTTATATTAATGTTTTTCACTGAAAACCTGTCTTATCTCTACAAATATTGAAATAAGTGACTTGACTAGATAATCGACTTGGTCTCCATTCGATACAGCATGAATGAAAACATACTAAACGATTAAACGTGATCCGATATTACGACCGCAGATTTCGGCAAATTTTTGGCCGAAACCGAAACCGCGGCCGAAAGTCGCTTATTGGCCAAAACTGGCCGAAACCGTAACCGAATTAGTTTTAACTGAAATACTTTATTGCTTTATAGTATTACGCAAAGGACTTGTAATTCCATGAAATGATTACTGTCCATAATAATGAGAATTAACGATAAGGGTAAGTACGTCAAAACTACAACTGATTAACAAATTAAACCGGAAAATATAATTAATTGTTCATAATATTATTGCATTCTAATAACTTTTTATCTAGTGGTTTTCCCAAGCGGCTATGTAAAGGATATGAACTTGACTTATCGCATTACAAACATTTTTCAAACGATAACGTATTATACAATTTAACTGTATCAATAGTGACATAATGTTAAACCATGCATTGCAATACATGCAAGCTTTATAATATCACACTTTGTATTATATTCGCATAAAGTAAAAACGACACATCTGTGGACGGCTGGAGACCAAAGTTGATAATGAAGAGTGGAAGGCTATTGTGGCAGCGGATCCATCGCAAACCACGTCCGAGTTAGCTGCAAGCTGCGGTGTTAGTGATAAAACTGTTGTAATCCACTTGAAGCAAATTGGGTAGGTGAAAAAGCTTGAAAGGTGGGTACCTCACGAATTGGGTGAAGCAAATCAACAAACGCGAGTTGACTGCTGCGTTGCATTACTCAACCGGCACAATAATGCAGGGATTTTTAATCGAATCATTCATTACCTGTGATGAAAAGTGGATCCTAATATCGGAAGCGCTCATCGCAATGCCTGAACCCTGCCGAACCAGCCAAACCATGCCCCAAGCGAAAACTGACTCCAAAAAAGTTGCTTGTGAGCGTTTGGTGGACTAAGTAAGTAAGCAATGAAAAATCAACAAACATTTGTTTAATTATATCACTAGCGAGTTCCCGGCATGCGTCGCCATGCAACATAAATAAAGAAATGGTTTCTCCCTGCGTGTTCTTTCCAATTCATCCCTGTGCCCGGATCCCCCCCCCCCCCACACCTCCAGACGTCCCACCCTTCCGCTAAACTATATAAAATACACATTTTTATAGTGAATATCTCACAAGAGTCCCAACTGCTCCCGCCTGGAGCCAGTGAGGCTATGGCATTCCCAATTGGGGTATGTTATGAGGCTGAAGGTAAGTGGGGAAGAGAAGGAGAGAAGAAAGAGGAAGGTGGGGAAGTATCTGGCTATTCAGATCTAGTCACTAAACACGGCTAAAGCCATTTCGAGCAACGTTTCAATTCTGAATGGTGGTCTTTCATCAGGGCGATACTAAGAGTATCTTCCACTCTGGAATGTGCCGCAAATATACTATATAATATTTAAAATAATTAATTGTGAAATAACAGTGGTTGAGTGGGCATTGCGTTTGGGTCCCACCCAGGCGTTCCGTGTTCGATTCCTCGGCTGGCTAAGTCCTCCGTCACAACACAAGCAATATCTTCCGCTTAGTGTGGTGGTATTAGGAGATTTTCAAACGTTTTTGGGTTATTCGTTACCCGGGAATGTTTGTCTTGTTCTAAAAAAAAACACAAATCAATTAAATAACATTTATTTGGGCGCGCCGCGTTCGAACCCGCGGTCTCTCCCTACCGCTGGACTACGCCGGCCGTCTATTGCAAATTTTTCATAAATATTTCAAAACACCAGATCTCATCAGTGTATACAGAAATCTTCTCGGACTTGCGCACCACAACTCACCAAAGTTTCATCGTAATAGGATGAAAGGAATAGGAAATAATTTCATTATGCTAGAGCTCAATCCTATACATAGAAACCTTTATACGCACGTCGCACATGCACAACAAATCTTCAAAGTTTTATTGCCATCTGAATAACGGTCTAGGTTGCGCATAAGAGACAAACATAGAAACATTTATTTTTTATATTAAGATGGTGGAATTCCACCACGAATTGTCAACAAACTTTTGGATTTCTAGAATTTCCGAAGCGTTCACTGACCTGAAGGGTTCGGATGTCTTACTTGTTTGACTACTTCAACCTTTCTTGAACTTGACTACACGACTAAACCAACACCTAAACGACACTTAGTAACTAAGGTACATTGGGTGCATTCAAGCTCACATCATTACGGAAGGTATTCCAAAGAGTTTGCATTTTAACTAACTAAGAATCACCGCCGAACAATTATATATTTGCATTAGGTGAGAGTGAATAGGTTCAAACTGTTTTTTTTAGAAAATTGAGATTTTGTTACCACGGAATTCATTTTCGATTAAACTATTCAGAAAAAAAAATCATCACCATATAAAAAGGTTTTATAAAAATAATAATGTTTTAACTGTGCCTAAATTTAAATTACGTTTGGGTTGGTAAAGATTCAACCACAGTTGGAACCTTTATTTAATACTTTTCAAATTACCAAAAGTTTAGTTCGATAAGGTTCCATCTTCAATCTAACCCCTTTAAAAATTTAATTTTGGATTTGAATCCAAAACATGCAAGTAGAATAATTTTTTTTTTTATATTTATAGGACATGTGATTTTCTATTACGCCTTTCAAGGTAATTTGTATATTTTTGATTAAATTTTTAAAATATAGGCCAATTTAAAATTCGATTTATAGAAATGATATAAGCAATGGTGTCAATTAATTGCGAAATCACGGTATTTATTTATAAAACATTATTTCGTCTGGTTTTGGGCATACCTGCAATGTAAATATGTAATATAATAAAATGTATTAAAAAAGCGTTTTAGTGGGCTTAAATCTAAATTATAAACGACCGATTTACATTGAAACACAAAATTGTCATTTTTAAAGGAATGCTTTTTATATGTTTTTTTTTTTAATTTCAATTTTGAATTCATTTTATATTTCGTCGTATTGACAAAGAAAGTTGGCTAAGATTATTTTAGAATTAATTAGCATTTTTATCATTCATGTCGTATTAGCTAAAAATATTAACCAAAGCAATTTTTATCAATAGTAATCAGTAATAACCAAAATAATATATTGTTCTGTGATTAAGCAGTAATTAGAAAGTACGAAAATATTTATCTAAAATAATCCATAATTATAAAGAGGTTATAAACAAAGAAAAAAAACATTGAACCTTTTCGGACTGACTGCATTCATAAGTTTCTAGTTAAAAATGTTCCATCAGCTATTTTAGGTACAGCAAATAAATTGTTTTCTACAATATATGATGTATTTTAGTTGCTTAATATATACATAAATAAATTGCTAACTGATTGCAATAGCAAACTATACGGAAGGTTTGTTCTAATTTTAAATAAATGAGTTCAAAAGTTTAAGCACTCATATCTCAAAATTTTGGTTGGAACAAATGGAACATTTTCATTCTCACCTAACGACGTATTCCTTGCTTCATTCACATTCATACTTCGACTTACAAATATATCTACCCTTCTGTTAATCTGGTTCTTGACATGGTTCGATAAAAGTATCTGTTCCACTTGATTGTCCAGTGTCTTCATCGGACTTCTCAAACTTCTTCTAATATGGAACGGTTGGGGACAGAAATAGGTCCCGCAAAGCGGAAGGAAGTGGATAAGACAGGAATTGTCGACTTACCGCTTTTCTTCCTTCGCTTTCAATTATTCCGCTGGTTCTCAATTATAACGAGCTCACTAGCACACGATAGAATTTCTTTCCACAAGACTTTCCGACACGGTCGAAATTTAGCTCCGTATTCAACATGAGATGCTGACAGGAAGAAGTGCTAATTGGAACTGACAATTTGGGTGACAATTTTATTGCATTCGGTCGACAATAAAGGTAAGGAAACAAAAGGATTTTAGGGGTAGAATTATTTTCGGAAAAGGTACATTAGGATTATTGCAAGGCACCAACAGGAACTAATAAGTTATTAATACGATTCCCCGAGTACAGAAAGAGACACACAGATAATCAGGTATACATTATTATACCTGATTATCTGGTCTGTTCGCTAATAAGAAACACGCATCTGTGATCTTGTACAAGGTTAAACAATAGATTAATCTTCAAAGTAACGCGTATCATTTTACATCTCCACACCATTATAACTGCGGCGCAGCAGGTAGGATTAGATTCACGTCATATATTATCCTTACACTCCTTTATTCGCTATAAAGCTTTGTTTGCATATGACAAGTAGTAAATCGAGTGGCGAGTAACTGGAGGAGTCTACTAATATCTACAGAAAATTCAAAAACTGAACAAATCGGACTAATATCTATGAGAATCCATGTGTTGACTAATATCTATAGGAGGTATGTTGGAACAATATCTATGGGAACCAAAGTGAGGACGAATATCTACAGCTAAAACTGTTGACTAATATCTACGGAACAGGTGATGTGGACGAATATCTACAGTACTGTCAGAGGTTGGATTTGCAATTATGTATAGCAAATTGGCACAACGTAATATTGCGTTTGCAGTTTAAAGAACTTTCTTTTGTATCACAAACCGTGTTACACAAACCTAGCGTAGCCGCTAAACTACTTGAATACTGGGATGTTTTTCTTGCCTTGACGCGAGCAGGCGCTATGCCAATTTCAACATTACAGCAAAATACGTAATATTATGCAAAAACTTCATGTACGTACTTAAAACGTTTAAGCCTTTGCGTAATTGAAGTAATTTATGCTTTTCCGTACAACCTCTTGCTCAGCTGCCCTCTGTAGATAGTAGTCCCACCTACGCTCCATAGATATTCGTCACCACTGGGACCATCATAGATATTAATCCGACCTTAGCTCTGTAAATATTAGTCTTCACTCTGAAGGTCATAGATATTTGTCCAACATATGAGCTGTAGATATTCGTCCGACATACAGGCTGTAGATATTAGTACCTGGAGTCGAGTAACTCGCTACTCCACTCACCAAAAAGTATTCACACTACGGTCAAGTGGAGTTCATTAGTAAGCGGCGCGTCGCAACATAACTGACTGCAACGCAATAAAGTAAGTATGCTCATTAAGCTGATTGTAATGCTTATTTTAGAAGAAGTGGAAAAATACATTAATGAGATGAAAATAAATAAACTATGGACACGAAAATAGATTAGCAGCCGCAAAAATAAAGAATTTTAGATTAGCATTTACGCTCCAACGGGACAACATATCGCGCGTGGAGGGGGCGGGGGGGAATAGAAACAAATGAATTCAATTTACTAAAGATCTGATTAGTCTACTCTACTAAAACTCAGACACGTTTAGTCACTAATATTCTCGCTACTCGAATACTAAATATCTAAAATACTCGCACGGTCATAACGGGTCATAAGCGCTAAAACCAGCTTCATATTCTTTATGAATCTAAACAATTCATGTTCATTATCATCTCATTTTTGCTATAGATATTTAGTTTCTTGCCTCAATGACATTGTGGACTAATCGCATCTTTGGTCAAAACATCGTTATCGCCAACCGCATTCGGTTCACAAAATTTCCGGAAATGTCTTGCATTTAATAACATGATGTAATAATCGGTTAGATAATTTATTATAAAATAATTAAATTATGAGATAATAAATAAAAATATCTAAATATGGAAGGGGTATTTTGCATTCAGTCACATTTTTGTAAAATGGGTTACACCACGAATTTTACAGGTTGACTAAGTAGGCGGAAATACAACAAATAAAAAAATAAAAATTGTAAGAAAAACTCGTTATTCCCATCAATGTAATATATCTTTGAAAAAGAAGACAACAATAATAATCTAAATTAAAATATGAAAATGAACAAGACACAGAAAAACAATATAACATAATGGTCGCAACTGAGACTCGAACCCAGATCTCACGTCTTACCGGGACGGGCGTTCTAATCAATTCAGCCATTGCGATATATTATGACACTGTCGTATTTGTCAACTTCATGCTTCAAATTTCAGAATTAACAATATTATCTTCATCTAATGTTTTTTTTTTCCATATTATTGGCAGCTACCTTTTTTTTGACATATTCATAATAGATTGCAATGGCTGAATTGGTTAGAGCGCCCGTCCCGGTAAGACGTGAGATCTGGGTTCGTGTCCCAGTTGCGACCATTATGTTTTATTATTTTTCTGTGTCTTGTTCATTTTCATAATTTAATTTAGATTATTATTGTTGTCTTCTTCTTCAGTGATATATATTACATTGATGGGAATAAACTTCAAAAGTTAAAAATAGAGTTTTTCTTATAAAAAAACTTAATATTCATTTAGACTTTTATAAAAAGTCAATAGGTGTTCCATAAAAATAAAATCGCATATATTTATCCTAGACACTGTCTATGAAACAAATATATTCTTTGAATACTTGTTTCCAATGAAAAAAGGTAGCTACCAATAATATGGAAAAAAAAACATTAGTCGAAGATAATATGGTTAATTCTGAAATTTGAAATATGAAGTTGACAATTACGACAGTCTCGTAATGATCGCAATGGCTGAATTGGTTAGAGCACCCGTCTCGGTAAGACGTGAGATCTGGGGTCGTGTCCCAGTTGCAACCATTGTGTTTTTTTTAATTATTTTTCTGTGTCTTCATTTTCATATTTTAATTTAGATTATTATTGTTGTCTTCTTCTTCAATGATATATTACAAAGAAAAAATTGCCCATGTTGTAAAATCCACTCGTTTAAAATACGCACAGCGAAATTACACACAGAAAGATTATTGTTAATGTATGAATAAGTGTATAAGTATGATGACAAAATATTACACTAGAACATATATAATGTGGGGACCCGCTAAGATACCAGGAATTTGATTTACTAATAATAGATTCTAAGAATTTCCTGTAAAATGGGAAAAATTAGCAAGTTCTTTCAAAAGCGATGACGAATTGTCAATATTGTCAGGAAAATTTTATTAACTATGAAACAGTTCATCGGTAGACTTTTACCCGTAAATGGGGAAACTTATTTGAGAAGAGGAACTTTTGCGCGGCCCGTTTCATACAGATTTAATTTTGAATTTGAGGCAAAATTCGCAACCAAACTGAAAAATTACTTTTTAATCCAAAGTTATAGTACATAGTAAATCTAGTACAATTAAGTGCCGCTTTATTATTTTTTTTTTATATGATTATATTTAGGTAATTTAAGAATTAATTTTGAAATCCCCTTCGGAATTATATTTTAAGTTATTTATAATTAATTATTAATACAATATCCTGCCTTATCTTATTCGTTTTTTGGGGTAGTCATTTTAATATATAAACGACATATTTTTGTTTATTTTTAACTTAATAGGTATAACCTCAAATTGTACTATTTTAATTAATGAAAACAATATTAGTGAAACTCAATAGAAAATCTGAAACAGAAAGGTTCCGGGTGTCAGTCCCAGATGTGACCTGATCTTTTTCTGATTTATCGGTTTAAATTAAATTAAAAATTAATTCAAATGTTATAATTTAAGGTTTTACCTTTTAAGTTAAAAATAAAAATAAATGTTCATCCTAGACTTGCAGAAAAGTCAATAGATGTCGCATATTAAATAAAATTGATAAATTAATCCTGACACTATCTAGATATCATTTAGCTCGAGTTGAATCTTGCAATCATACATAAGGATAGCAGCCAATAAAAATATGCGTTAAGAAAATGAAGATAATGTTGGTAATTCTCAGTCGAAGTATGAAACAGTTAAATATGACCCAATCGGATAGGGACACATTATCTCAATGGTCGGTAGGCATAAAGCCGAAGATCCCGGGTTCGAGTGCCAGATGTGACCCGTTCTATTTCTGATTTTGATGTTTCAGATTTTCGATTGAGTTTCGGTAATATTGTCTTCATTAATTAAGACATATTTTTGTACCTTTAAATTTACACCCATCAAAATTATTTGTTTTATTATTTTTTAATTTATATCTTTTCGTATTTGTAATATAAATATAGTAAAAAAAAATGTTTCACTTCCTATATTTTATAATTTAAAGCAAAAATAAATTAAGAAGCTCGTATCCTACTTAATTAACCTATTTAATATACCTTTTGTGTACATAAATAATTTTTCAGTGTATTTGGGTATTTTGTTCTCAAAACCAAAATTAAGATTTGTATGAAGCGAGTCATTTACTTCGAAGGTGTAACAAGGGTAAGCAATTACTAAAAAGGAAACAGTTTCTGATTTGTTTTTAATTGTATTCTCCCTGAAACAAATCAATTACAAAATACGTTGCAGGTTTTATTACGAAACTAATATCTTCCGATATGTAAGTCTTTGTATAAGCGGGTATAATTATGTACTTCTCAAAGAATGTAAAAAAAATGCATCTTGCCACGCTATTAATGATACATTAAGATATGCGTATTATGCAGATAGAAAATGTTAGCTGCAGGTACACGATTGTAATATATACCGAATAGACGATCATAGATATACAAGCAATGACGTTATAGTTTATCTAGACTTGCTATTATCGCACAAACTCCAGATAACAATTTGTGGCAAGTAAGAAACACTCTTCAAATTTATAAAGTTGAGAAGACTTCAGTGGCTGGGTCACGTGGAAAGAATGACAGAGCATCAAGCACCAAAGTCCCTGCTAAAATCTAGACCTGTAGGGCAAAGGAGCCTGGGAAGACAAAAATTAAGATGGAACGACAACGTCCTCAAATATCTACGTATCTTTGAGATTCCAAACTGGAGAGAACTAGTACAAAACAGAGATGAGTGGAGGAAGACTCTCGAGGAGGCCAAGACCCACCAAGGGTTTTAGCGCCAATTTTTGCATTACTTCGCAATGGATGTAACGCTTGGTGCCTTTTTTAAATGCAATTTTATTCCCGAGAAAATATAAATGAATGTTATTAAGCCAACGTAAGGTTACATAAATTGTACAAAAAAATGCACAAAGAAAGTGTGTGTTTTTAAATGTATATAAACAGTAAGTAAATCAAAAATAACACCAATAAAACATATGACTGCCTAAGTTAGGTTTGTTAAATAAAATAACAACAAGCAATTAGCTAAAACTTGCAGAAATAAATTTAACAAAATTGTATTTTTTAACTTTAAAAAATTTCTAAGAATTGTTTTTTTTTTTCGGTAAATGTTTACTACTCCGCTTACCGGATAATACGGAATTCGAATTTCGATACACGGATTCGCACGGATAATACGGAGCGGAACATTTCCTTTGCCGCCATTTCTTTGGATTTGATATTTGCGATTTTTTCAATCTAAATACGCACGAATTACTTAGGTTACCCAGCCTAAGAACCTAATAACCTATTTTGTGCACGTAAATAGTTGTATATTGTAGTAATTGAAGTTGTATAAGTCCCGTTTCACTTGGCCAAACGTGGCTGTCAAACACTTCGCGTAAGTGAAATAATCTTATAAAATTGAAATATAAAATGCATGTTTTTTCGTCTCCTCCGACATAAATCCTCAATTTTCGTAATAATAAAGCAAAATCTAACTGTTTGAAAAAAAATATTCCGTATTAACCAGTAGGCGGAGTATGAAACTATTAATTTTTTTCTAATATATATATATATAAGCATTTCAACCCATTTGTCTTGTTTAGACAGTAAATTTTGACAGACATAACAAAAGAATTCAACAGATGATGTTAATATGTATATACATAATTGAATGTACTTACGACAAAATGTCAAACCGCAAAGTGACAGAAGCAGAACAGCCTTCAAGCTCACACTTTTATTCGTTATCATGGTGAAGGTTTATTACGTCAGTCAACCAAATAACGTAAATGATAACACAAACGCTAGAAAAAACCACCGCACAATGCTATAAAGCACTTAAATGGACTACTGACTCGAGCACCAGACTACCACTGATAAATATAACCACGAAGATCTCAGGACCGCAATGACCAATAAGGAAAACCGGTATTATGAACTGTTTTTAACTCCGGTAAAACACCACAAAAGTCACTCCACACTTAGAGACAAATGTTTTAATCCCAACCCACTGCTATTTTTACCACAAAAACGTCAAACTCATACCAAAATATGCCAAAAACGTCAATCAACGAAATTGATAGTGAAACCGTAGCGATTGCTTGAACTTTGACATTATTCAATCATTCAACGTAGCGTACTACTGTCAAATGTTGAAAACATTCTGAGAATATCGTAAGGATAAACCGGTTTTTCATCGATTATAATTATTACGTCACGGATATATTTGGATACTGCGTGACATGGACACTGCGTGACATGGACACTGCGTGACATGGACACTGACTTTCTTCGACAAGCATTTACAATTGACTGAAAACTGAAGATGATTTTAAGAATTTACTATCAATACCAGTTTCATTGACTGGTGATTTCTCAATTTTTTGTTAGGAAACTGTAAACATGCAAAATCAACGACATCTGTGGCCAAAATAACAAATGGCAAAGCTACATTTTCAATAATTTATATAATATACGATAATAATAATTAAAGCCTTCTTTTAATTTTATTGACCATAGATTTTCACAGTGTTTTTATATATAATATACGATAATAATAATTAAAGCCTTCTTTTAATTTTATTGACAATAGTGATAATTAACACTTAAACATTTTCACAGTGTTTTTATTATGTATTAGCGCAGACCCATGAAAAATTTCAGGATAATATAAATTTGTAGTATTTGTTAAGATATTATAAAATTAAGAACTATTTGGAATCCACATTACTGCAAATATTAAAACATTGTAGATTTAATCCAAAAAATTTTTAAGAATGTTATCCTTTAAATGTGGACTACATGACCACCTTAGATTATACGACGTACGTCATGATTACTAACTAGAAGGCAATTGACAGCTCTAATATGTTTAAATAAAATCATTCACGGCCATCTTGATACCACACTATGTATTAGCAATATTGAAATAAATATCCCCAATTCCCATTGTTTAAGTCGCCATAACACTTTTTACCTGAATACATTTAAAAATAATATCGCCTTCTTTAGCCCTCTGACCCAGAAGTGTCGACTATATAACAAGATAGAGTGCGCTGAAGTAGATATTTTCGTCGATAATTTGTACGAATTCAGAAAAAAATTAGGTAAATTAATTAATTAATTATATTGTGTCAATAATTGTTTCTCTGTGCTTGCCTCTCTTGATTCTTATGTCTCTTGCCTCTCATTGTAATATGTGTTACTTGAGTGAGCTTGTATATAATTTTGCATTTTTTTAATTACTTCTTTTTTTTGTTATGTTTCTGTTTTTCTAAGTGTAATTGTATGTCTATATTTGTAGATTTTGTGTAATTGTATGTCTCTATTTGTACAATAACTGAGTTTTTATAACTGGATTGTTCTCAGTAAGTGCGAACATATTATGTAACAGTATAAATAAATAAATAAAATATTTACCTCGCCAGAATCATTGCTTATATATTAGTATAAATCTATAAAAAAATATCTGTAATTTCCCATTCGAATTAAAACCGTTAGTAAATTTAAAAAAAATCATTATTTAGTAAACAATGGAAATACACCTTCCGCACACAGTATTATTATTCTAATAATATTTTTTTTTATTAGTAGAATAATAATATTCATATTTTTATGAGAAAAACTCTCTTTTTTTAATTTTGAAGGTTATTCCCATCAATGTAATATATCATTGAAGAAGAAGATAACAATAATAATCAAATTTTTTAAAATATGAAAATGAACAAGACGCAGAAAAATAATAAAAGATAATGGTCACAACTGGGACTCGAACCCAGAACCTTACGTCTTACCGGGACATAACATAACATAATCTTAGGTTCGGGGTTCGAGTCCCAGTTGCGACCGTTATCTTTTATTATTTTTCTGTGTCTTGTTCATTTTCATATTTAAAAAAATTAGATTATTATTGTTATCTTCTTCTTCAATGATATATTACATTGATGGGAATAACCTTCAAAAGTAAAAAAAATAGAGTTTTTCTTATAAAAATATGAATATTCATTAAGACTTTTATAAAAAGTCAATAGGTGTTTCATAAAAATAAAATAGGATATATTTATCCGAGAGACTATCTAGGTAACAAATATATTCTTTGAATTCTTGTTTCCAATGAAAAAAGGTAGATGCCAATAATGTGGAAAAAAACTTTAGCCGAAGATAATATTGTTAATTCTGAAATTTTAAATATGAAGTTGACAAATACGACAGTCTCGTAATGATCGCAATGGCTGAATTAGTTAGAGCACCCGTCCCGGTAAGACGTGAGATTTGGGTTCGTGTCCCAGTTGCGACCATTATGTTTTTTTTATTATTTTCTGTGTCTTGTTCATTTTGTCTTCTTCTTCAATGATATATTACAAAGAAAAAATTGCCCATGTTGTAAAATCTTGGCGGAAAAATGTAAGAATAATTTGTTGGTATATACCAACAAATTATTCTTACATGTTCCCGCCAATAAACCTTGAAACCCTGTTAATTTGTTCGTTAGAACTTCAGTCCCGTTTTTAACCGTTTTTACGCATAAAATGATCGTATTTTAGAATAACATTTTTCTCCGTGTGTCAGGTGCATATTCCATCCTTTCTCTTCCTCATCTTTTTTCCCCTTCCCACTTATTTCACCCTTTTTTAAATAAACCACTTTAACCATTAATTGAGGAAAAAAACCATTCAGGGACTACCATCTTTAGGGATGCTGTGTGGAGGTGTATTTTTATGGAAAGGATGGTGAGGAAGATCTGGGAAGGAAAATGGTGTGAGGAATGGGTAGGAATCTGGAGGTAAATAAATCCAACCATTCCACTGCGGTGCAAGGCGATGTTCGATGAATTCGGTTTTAGAGGTCAAAAGGTCTCTCTCAAGCAGCAAGTAGCTCCCGATCCAGTAGATATCTGCCGCCAAGACTTAGACAAGCATCACCCCATGAACCCGGTACCCCTGCTAAGTCACAAAACGTAGCAAAAAACTTGGAACGATTAATGGTGTTGGTTATTCAATAAATAATTCCCGCGGCGGCGGTACCTAAACCCGCACCTCAAAATGAGAACATACCTAAGATAAGACCACCGATTCCGGGCAGATGGGACTGTTGAACAGCATTACAAACCCGCGACCTCAGAATCCATAGACAACAAGTTTACAGCTCTGCCAAGGAGGTTACTTCTTGAATAATAATTTGCCAATTAACATTCATTGAACAACATTGAAATGTAACAATGCTAACAAGAAAAACATTCGTATTTCGTACCATGAAGTTCATAGTACAGTAAGTTGTTAATCGTAAGTAGGTACCTATAATATCGTTGATGAATCATAGTCGTACCATCTCGGTTGTTTATTATCCATGGATAATAATGTATGTAATTAATTTGTATGATAAAATCTGGTTTTTCATAACCCTACTTGTTTTTCTAATCTGACGTGTAAATTTATTAGTTTCTCACAACATTTTAATAGGTCTCATCTACATGCTGCCCCGGATGTAAAATAAATTAGATATTACTTTAAAATATTTTCGTTTAGGTTGAGAATACAAACAGATTATTCGTAAAAATTAATCGTTCTCTAAGGCCCGCTGAGGATCTGTTAAATGACAGAACCGTATGCGTTTTTTTTAATTTTTGGAGCCTACTTTGCGATTTTTTCTATCGAGGGAATTTTATGTAATTTAGTATTTACCGTTTCGGTTCGACAGTCGGTATACAGAGATTATCTTTAAAAATAACATATATGTTTTTAAGAACTTAGAAACATGATGTGATCAAGGGATATATGTTATAAATCGGTGGAAAATTGGAATGCCGGGTCTTAAGGCTTAACCAATTTTCGCTTGAAGATTATCGTTTTTAATATTAGCGTGCTCGCTCTAAAATTCGTATTACCGTATCTCTCCTTCTTCTTATTTTTTAGTATATAATATTTATATTGGATTGAATTACCGATGAAATATTGTATTTGTTAGCCTTTCTTGAAAGATTTGAGTTTTTTAATTAACAAAGCTAATTGTTAATATTCATATTTCTTGTGTACTTCCGCGAACAAAAATTATTTTTTAATATTTCAAAGCATAACTTGTAAATAGCGTTTATAAGTAAAAATACTAGACGCGCGCCATCTACTTTTGACATTCACCTAACCAGCTTATTTTTCTATGCGTTCTTGTCTGGGTTTGACGTCACCGGGACATCACCTGACCGGGAGATTGGTGGTTATGAAGTTGTGCTACGGAAAAATCCACCGCACCTCTCGAAAATATTTCATGGTGGCTCATTTTAGAGCAGTGCTAAACAACTATTTAACCGGTGGGCCAATTTATCCATTTTAAATATTATATTCGCGGGCCGCAGGCGTAGGGCACATACCGACCTCTCGACTATCTTGACATTGTTAAATTTGCTGTCATACCGACATACCGACCTCTTGACCATCTTGACATTGTCAAATTTGCTGTCATACCGACATACCGACCTCTTGACCATCTTGACATTGTTAAATTTGCTGTCATACCGACATACCGACATACCGACCTCTTGACCATCTTGACATTGTCAAATTTGCTGTCATACCGACATACCGACCTCTTGACTATTTTGACATTGTTAAATTTGCTGTCATACTGACATACCGACCTCTTGACCATCTTGACATTGTCAAATTTGCTGTCATATCGACATACCGACCTCTTGACCATCTTGGCATTGTTAAATTTGCTGTCATGCCGACATACCAACCTCTTGACCATCTTGGCATTGTTAAATTTGCTGTCATACCGACATACCGGCCTCTTGACCATCTTGACATTGTTAAATTTGCTGTCATACCGACATACTGACCTCTTGACCATATTGGCATTGTTAAATTTGCTGTCATTCCGACATACCGACCTCTTGACCATCTTGGCATTGGTAAATTTGCTGTCATACTAACATACCGACCTCTTGACCTTCTTGACATTGTTAAATTTGCTGTCATACCGACATACCGACCTCTTGACCATCTTGACATTGTTAAATTAATTTGCTGTCATACCGACATACCGACCTCTTGACCATCTTGACATTGTTAAATTTGCTGTCATACCGACATACCGACCTCTTGACCATCTTGACATTGTTAAATTTGCTGTCATACCGACTTCTTGACCATCTTGGCATTGTTAAATTTGCTGTCATACCGACATACCGACCTCTTGACCATCTTGGCATTGGTAAATTTGCTGTCCTACCGACATACCGACCTCTTGACCATCTTGGCATTGGTAAATTTGCTGTCCTACCGACATACCGACCTCTTGACCATCTTGGCATTGGTAAATTTGCTGTCATACCGACATACCGACCTCTTGACCATCTTGGCATTGTTAAATTTGCTGTCATACCGACCTCTTGACCATCTTGGCATTGTTAAATTTGCTGTCATACCGACCTCTTGACCATCTTGGCATTGGTAAATTTGCTGTCCTACCGACATACCGACCTCTTGACCATCTTGGCATTGGTAAATTTGCTGTCCTACCGACATACCGACCTCTTGACCATCTTGGCATTGTTAAATTTGCTGTCATACCGACCTCTTGACCATCTTGGCATTGGTAAATTTGCTGTCATACCGACATACCGACCTCTTGACCATCTTGGCATTGTTAAATTTGCTGTCGGTGGTGTCGCAAAATGATATTTTTTAATACAACAATTCGACGGTCCAGTTGATTAGTCAGACATCTCCAAGTATTTGTTTTTTTTTAGATATTAAGGAAAGAAACATTCGAATGCTCACCTCAAGGGGATACCCGGCGGTGAATTTTCCATACAAAGCCATTTCCTATTTATCTCTCTGGATTTTAACCCTAGAGAAAATATTGTTTTTACACAAAATAGATATCAACTACTAGCGTGTCGGTACTTTTTGTTTTTTTTTTTGATAAGTTACTTTTTATAGAAGTTATGACCTTCCAAAAATCAATAAAATTGACTGAATTGAACGTTGTCAAAAGACGTTCAGTATACAAACTACACAATGTTTTTTTTTTAAAAAGGCAAAACGTAGAGACATAGAATATATTTTTCTTATGTAGTTGGTAAAAAAAATATTGAAAATCAGTCCACTTTTGGAGTAGAAAAGTAGGGAATACAAAACCTCGATATTAGTTAGGTATTAGTAGCCCGAGGTGCATTGTCCCTTTCTCTCAATATCCGGTGAATTAAGAGCAACAGTGACAGCAACCATTTAGTAAAATCTATTTTTATAATTTCTCCACCACCCGGGTATCATCTTAAATCAAATATTATTTTCACATGTTTGTGTTTTACATATTAAATATTCATTATTCTATAAAATAATACCGGGAAGCGTAACGATTGGGTACATAAAAAAGACATTTTTAAATTTCCTACTGACAACCCGGAAATATTTTTTGTTTTGTTATTTCACTAAAAGTTTTTCTATATATTATAATTGATTCAATGGTGTTTATGACTAATCTGAGTATTGTACCAGATAGAGAGTATAGTACCAGTAACTGCTCCCCTCTGGAGCCAGTGAGACTATGGCATCCCCAATTGGAGTATGTTGTGAGGCTGAAGGAAAGTTGGGAAGGGAAGGAGATGGGGAAGAGAAAGGTGGTAAAGTACCTGGCTATTCAGATCTAGCCACTAAACACGGCTAAAGCCATTATTAAGCAACGTTTCAATTCTGAATGGTGGTCTTACACCAGGGCCATACTGAGAGTATCTTCCATTCTGGAACGTGCCGCAATTATACCTTATATTATTTTTAATTAATTAATTGTGAAATAACACAAATTAATCAAATAAAAATTATTTGCGCACGCCGTGTTCGAACCCGCGACTTTTGAAATCGGAATCTAAAGCGTTACCACTGGACAAATTCGATTTCGATTTTTCGATCAAATTTCGATTTTTCGGAGATGTGCAGCTAGTCAATAAGTCGATCGAGAACGCAAGAAACAAATCGTCGGCGGCGAAAATTTTATATCTTCGAAGCCAAACAAATAAAAGCTGTCGATTTTTATATTCTGAAATAATAATGAACGTATATAAAATTCCTACTTTCAATTATGTGCTACTGTTAATTTTTATAGTTCAGAAAGTTAAACAAGATTTAGTCAGGAAAAAAACCTTTGGAATTTTATAAACGGAAACCTTTAAAAAACACTATATGTATTTTTCAACCAAAAAGCGCTGCGCTGCGAAGATGAGTTAAAAATATAAAGATGTTTGTCTTTTTAAGAATGTGTAAAAATAACTAGAGCGAATTTAATTTTTTTTTAATGCGTTACCAAAAAATTTTGTCTTTAATTCATAAGCCGCCATTGAATATTATTTCGATGCCAATGTGTTATTTTATTTATTAAGAGGGTATATATAACCACACAATATCGGAAATGTGTCCCTAAATAATATTCTAGACTTCCCTAGATAAAATAATAGTCCCTAATAATAAAATAATATTCTAGACTTATTGACTCTTTTTTTACAAAAAAATATAAATTGATTTTTAAAGATTGTTATTTTATCTGGTAAACGCACATTTTAAATTTTGAAAAACTATATTTATTTTTAATATACTAAGGTTATACCTTTGGTCGTTAACAGATTTGTTCAATTTTCAAACGAAATATTGTATTATACAACACAAATGTCAAATCATATAATCATACTGCAAAATAAATCAAACACAAATCACAAACACAAATCTAGTAAAGACACTTTTCAAAAATTTTAATTTTATTTCAATTAAAATCATTAAAATTAGAACAATTAGAACGTGTTTTGTGACAAAAATACCTCAGTTTTTCTATTCATTTAAGGTCTTACAAAATAAAATACTTCAGATTTTGTTTAAACACTTATTTTGTTTAGACATTATTAAAAAATCATAAATACTTACAATCAAAAAATACGTACTAGAAGTACACATTATTTTATAATTTATCATCATGCGTTTTGAGCATTTTTATTGCTTACTTGAATGTAGGTATATATTAAAGCAAGTATTTAATTAAATAAATCGCTATTAATTTTTTAGTTTAAAGACTTTGATACGGGGAATAATCGATCTTTCTCATCGGAACCTCCCTGCACAATTGCAAGCATTTTGGAACTTAGATTCTCAGCCGCTGGTCAATGTCTAATATAAACATGCATTTATTCATTTTAATTTACACTTTGCTTATTCCTAATACTTATTATATTCGTAATGTTCACATTTTTATTTAAATGTGCTTAATCTAGGTACATTTTTAATTTTTTTATTTCACTGGAACTATGCTATGCATTTGTATGTCTTTATACAGTACACAATTCTGTGTTGTTCACTCTTTTTAGTCAAATAATGTCGTGTATGGTGTGTGAGGAAGTCTTTATTGAAATGTAGTGTTTCTCTAAAGTAATTTGGTAGTGAATCGTTAAAAACATTGTAGACAAAAAATAAATTTATTTATTTATTTTTATTTATATATTACAAACAATACAATACAAAATGATCCTTTGTCTGTCCAACTGGGTTCCCGTTTCAGGACAGCCAAATTGTGTATTTAGTACATATTCTTACAATGGAAAGGAATGGCGATTCTGTCAAGACAACTTTTGAGAACATTAGTAGTTGCATTCGTAGTGAAGGGATTGTTTCTTTTTACTTGAAAGAATCGCCAAGATGTAATTATTTTACCAGGGTCATTTTGGATAACATTAGTAATTTCATACAGAACAGATGAATGGTTTCTTTCGGGAGATAACAAGTCTGAGATTCTTTCCAGGGCATTTTGGAGAACATTTACAATTGCATAGTTAGAATTTCCACATTTATAAGCTAGTATAAAACATATTATGAATCCTAAAGTACTATTTTTTTTGAAAATCCTAAGATATAGAAATTACACATTACTAAACCAGAATATATACTGTATGACACATGAGTTTCGAATTTATTAATAAAGAGGATTCCAAAACTTAAATTTTTGAAATGGCTAGTCGTTATTTTACAGTAATCGAAAAAAAAACTGCTCAAAAGATACGTAAATTTAAATTTAAATATTAAATATAATCAAAATGTTATGGTAAACTCTTTGTTTAACACTATTTGTATCAAATTCTTAGCTCTTTTTTTTATATTTGTATATTTATATATTTTTTTTAATATTTGTTCAAAACCTTCAATTATTAAAAGAGCAGTCAGAATCTATTCAACATTGCTTGCAGCCAATATGCTCTTGCGTAAATTCTTAATGCCCTTGTAAAAGTGTGCCAATGCATTGCATATCATTTCTCTATACTTATTTAAAAAAGTAGCTATATAGTATTACATGCCTTCCCACCAGTACCTACTCTTAAGTACTTTCAAGCCAGATAGAAAGGTGACGTAATTTTTTCAAAGTCATCGTGGATGTTTCCAGAATCTTACGTTTAAAAGATATCCTCACAAAATATTTTTTAATGACACATTTGAATGTATATTCCTGCTCCCTTTAGAATCTGTCGAATGTTCCTGGACCTGATGCATGGTATTGGTGTAGAATAATGAAACAATACGTCCACTTATTTGTCAATTCTCCATAACTAGTAGGATGAGAGTCATGATATAGAGTTGACTAGTTTGGACTGGTTATGCATGCCTAGCGGGGAGGACAGTCATTAATATGGTACATAAAGCCAAGTCTTCATTTTGGGAGCAGACTTTCAGGAAGTTCAAAATATGTGGTGTAGCAATAATTAATAAATATCTTATCTCGAATACTGTCCCGTTCCCGCATCGTGCCGTCCCTTGCTAATAAGGTGCGAGGAAAGCTATTGAATAACGCTCAAATATGTTCCCGGGAAGAGATCTCATATCTGACACCAAAGAGTATAGAATCATAGTTTCATGTCGGATACGATTGAAAAATACCATGTGTGTACGGAAGAAAGCTTAAATATTGCGCCCCGGTTCGAACGGTGCACTTCCAAGGAACAATCTGGCAGATCTTAACGACAGATGTATAGGAAAAAATCGTCTTGTGAGATTTAGGATAACCCAGATTGCATAGAAGCCGTAACCCTTTTGTTAAAAGGGTTAACGAGCAATTTAGAGAACGATAGGTTCCTTTTTTGTTAAAGTACGCATCGTGAAGTATACTGACATAAGATTATTTAACTGTTACAATCTTGCCAATTGATTGTACCTACTCCCAAAATAAATACGTGTAAATATTTGATGGGTCTTTGTGCATGGACGACTGGATATTCTAAAAAGACTGGGATAATTTTAGCTCGTATAAACAGTATTCAATATAAGTCGATTCCATCAAGACAGCTAAATCTTTACAAAAGATGGACCGACCACTATAGAAATATTAAAGCAGCTCACAATTCTTGCATTACGGTCAAATTGGATATTCTATAATTTTGTCGTAAATTAAGAATAGGATCAAAGGGACATTCCCAAGATAAATAGATAAATACACAATATATACCAATTCGGGATTGTCACGGTGTAACTTGGCGAAGAAAGAATTTATAAATTTGCCGAAATTATGAACCTTATGGATGCTAAACATCGACCAAATATTACCAACTTATGAATCAAATTTAAAAACAAACACCAATTTGGAATGGTGCAGATGGATTCTGATCCAGGAGCATAATATGTTCCTGGGTATATATTATTTCATCATTATTACGAGGCAAAATAAAAGGCTTTGTTTCAAACTTTGAAAGCTGTTTTCTTAGGCCCTGTAGCGCTGAACTGGTTAAACTTGTAGTCTTACTTAAATTTCTGGTTTACAAAGGAATTGAACACAAAATCTGACAAAATTAGCATTTTTTTAAAAGTCATCATTATTTCGGGCAAAGAGCAAGGCTTCAAAAAACTCTAAGGCATCCAGCACGGATTCGGTCGAGACTAACGATAACGATAACGAGATATATACTCGTATGAAGTCAAAAATCGATTCCAAATGTCAAGGACATTTATGACGCAGAATGAAATTGACGCATTTATGAAACTAGAATAAAAGTCTCCAACCGATACCAAACATGTATTAGTACTACCTAATGATGTATTTTATTGTGTCAGCTAATTGATGGTAATAAACCAGAAATAATGGACAGTAAATAAATGCAATTTAATCTGTTTCCGCAGATACCGAATAGAAATCATTAGGCCTTCTGCCAAACCAATCCTTGATTTCAAGTGTTGATCATTCAAGAATATTTCACAAGTCTCATGCAGTGTTCTATTCCACATTGCAGGTATCATTTCTGTGGGCGATTGAATTATTGGCCCTTGAAAATTCGAGGCCGAAAGACAAAACTACAGACACCACGAGAAAGTATTTTCAAGTCCAAATTATTAGTACCTTGCAATAATATTATAAAAATTTTCAATTGAATTATTATTTTTACAGATTTTTTTATGTTGGAGTTAATGTGGATATAATTGCAAACTAAATAACTTACACTGTATAATATAAAAGCAACATGACAGAAAATCTAGTTGAAGCATGAAGCAGAAAACTCTGTAAAGAAAACTTCAAGGCATCTGTCATTTTCAAAGTATGTAAATAAATTGATTACCATTTTGTCTTTTTTTAAATATTTTTGCGAATAAAGAAATATATAATAATAAGGAAAAATGTTGCTCTTGAAAATGTTGTTCTTTATAATGGTATAAGGGGAAGTTCATGGATCACGTATTCATACGAAGGGCTTATTAGGCGCGGAGAAAAATGTTATTCGAAAAAATGATTATTTTAAAAACGGGACTGAAGTTCTTACGAACAAATTAAGAGGGTTTCAATGTTTATTGGCGAGAACATGTAAGAATAATTTGTTGGTATACGTAATTTCGTGCGTATGCCAAATAATTATTCTTACATTTTCCCGCAAAAAAAAAAAAAATTAAAAAATGTTAATTTGTTCGTAAGAACTTCAGTCAAGTTTTTAAGCGTTTTTACTATTAAAATGATCATTTTTTTAATAACATTTTTCTCCGTGGGTGTATACTGCCGCTGCAAAGTGATTTGCATCAAAAAGCGGTACAAAGCATCACAATTTTGATGTACGCAACCTTTTTAAATTCTTAGTTTCTGCAGAATTAGCCAGTTTTTCCAACAAGAGAAATAATCCCAGGATGGTAAGGTCTTATCTGTACAAAGTGTTGTGGTCGGAAAGACGTCGGTATACCTACTGCTCGCGATATTCCAGTTTGTGGTCACCCTACCATATTTACCTGCACAACGTTTTCCTTAAGCATCAAGTTCATTTTTATTATAAAACTTGTACATATGAGAGAAATAACCGGTTGCTTCAGACTGTTCTTGTCGCGCTCTCAGTAACACGCTGGGGGGCGAACTCAACAGCACTGCTTTATTACGTCTGGCTTCTCATTATCAGTGGACAATAACAAATAAATAATTTATAATCGTGTTCTTGTACACAATGTTTTCTCGTGTCAGAATACTGTGCGTGTGTGTTGTTTTGTGGACATTCCTAGGTCTCTCCCATTCCCGTAAGTATTGAAATTTGTTTTTCTTCACTGATTTTCCCCTGCAAATGATTACCTATTTTTCTGGTGTATCAGAAATGGTGCACTTTCAAAACGCTTTGCAAAAATAAGAATAATTTTAAAATAAAGTTTCAAATGCGTTGCATTCCTAGATTTCTTAATCCATCATAAATGTCACATCGTGAAGTGCATTGCAATGGTACCTAACCCATTTTTCTGGTGTATCATAAATGTTGCACATTCAAAACGCTTTGCAAAAATAAGGATAATTTTTAAATAAAATTTCAGGTGCGTTGCATTCCTAGATTTCTTAAACTTTCATAAATGTGACATCGTAATAAAGTGCATTGCAATACATTTCAATGGTATGCTCAATTAGCCTAGACAGACGGACTAATGAACTAATTTGGAAAAAGCGCCCATATTGTATTCAGTCTCTAATAGTGGTAAGAATTGGAAAGGTGTTTTCTTTAAAACTTTTGTTTTGTTCCTTTGCTCAATAAATAATATCTACTGATTATTTTATAGAATTTGAAATGGATAATGGATCCTTAGAGCCTGATTGTCAATTGCGTTTCTGGAATGAATGAATGGATTTAAATAAGTGTTCAGAGTCACCAATAAACATTATTGTCGAAGGTTAGTATCGCGAAAACGTCAATTTGAATTTTTTTTCTCCATCTTGTTAATCTACCAAATTATTTAGTAGATTATGAAACATATGATGTGGTCACCAAGTTACGCTAGTCATTCACTCACATTAGAAAGAATCCAAAAAAAATTCTTAAGATTTATTAATTTCAGAATGGGCATGACAAGAGAATGTGTCAACTATGATTATCTACTATTTCAACTTCATTTATTAAAATTGTCCGAACGTCGAATAGTTAATGACTTAACATGTTTGTATAAAATCGAAAATTCAATAATTGATAGCCCTGAACTATTATACTTGATTTCTTTCCATATACCTCGCAAACCAACATCGAGGCAATATCTTCCGTTTTATTGTGAAAACTCCAACACGGAATCACATTTGTGTACTCCAATTCGCCGAATTCAGAATTTGGGAAATGAATATAAGGAAATCGCAGATATGTTTGACACATCATTTATTAAGTATAAACACCTCATAGTAAGATGTTTATCGGAAAAAAGATCAATAATATTTAATTGAATATACCACTAGTTCTCCTTGAATCAATCTACGAATTGTACTTGTCCCATTCTTTTGTTTTTCTACCTTGCATGGTAGGGTATCCTGCTTCTATCAAAACTCGTATTTGATTTTGTTTTTGATTATGTTGTTGATTTTGCTTTTGATTTTGACTTTGATTTTTTTTATGATATTCTTTTGGATTTTGTTTTAGATTCATTTTTATAGTTTTATTTTTTGCTTTTGTTTGAAAAAGAGCCAACTAATTTTGTGTGAATTGAACGTAATTTTATGATTTAGATGTACTTTGTTAATTAAAAAAAAAACATGTAAAAGCCCAACAGGGCGTGAAATATAAATAAATAAATATATTTTGGATAGATAATTAAGAAGTTGGGTGTGGACATTCAATGATATCACAATAATATATAGTAAATACCATCCGTTAAATTCTTTTTAATCACTTTCTGTTTACAAAATAATATATAAGTAGGTATTATCATGAATTTCAAATCTGGATACAGAAAGCATCTTTTAAACACCATGAAAGAGATATAGTAATTATATTCGAATTTTTTCATCGTCTGTCAAAAACATTGTGAAAATCTTCTTAGTCACATCATGGGAGTAAAAACAATAATGATATTCCAGAAATAATCATCCAAGGCAAGATTTATGACAAACATAGTAAAGAAAGATTTATATTTTGAATAGGTCATCCATCGCAGGTATCTCTCCTGTTCTCATCATCAACAAAATCTCTCGGATGGTGTGCTCTGTGTGTGATCAGTTTATTTGAATTTTAGTCAACAAAATATTATTGATATCGTTTCATTTAATGTTTATATTTACTTTCAATCCGCTATTAGTAATTTCCAGAAGCATGTTTCAGAGAAACCTAATAAGTCAAAACAATACAACAACATAAGAGGGTATTACCAGAGAATACCGGAAATTACTCATTTTTAAATCAAATTCTAGACGTATTGACTCTTTTTTACAAAAAAGCATAAATTGCTTATGAAAGATTGTTATTTTTTCTGGTAAACGGAGTTTTAAAATTTTGAAAAACTAAGTTAATTTTTAATATACTAAGGTTATACCGTTGGTCGTTGGCAGATTTTTTCAATTTTCAAACGAAATATTGTATTTATTATACAACACAAATTTCAATCATACAACAAAATAAATAAACACTTTTTTTTTAAATTAACTCCACACACTCCCTGAGAAAAATAATTTTCATCGGGGCCTATGTCACCTTTGAAGATAATGTATGGAGGGATAATCTAATCTACATATTATACATAATCTAGTAAAGACATTTTTCAGAATATTTATTTTAATTTAATTAAAATCATTAAAAAAAAATCTAAGATCGTGTTTTGTGACAAAAATACCTCATTTTTTCTATTTATTTAAGGTCTTACAAACTAAAATATTTCAGTTTTTTTCTACATTCTTTTTTTGTTTAGACATTATTGAAAAATTATAAATACTTATGATCAAAAAATACTTACAAGAAGTACACGATATTTAATAATTTATCGTCGTGCGTTTTGGTCATTTTTATTGCTTACTTGAATATAGGTATATATTAAAGCAAGTTTTGAATGAAATAAATCGTTATTAAATTTTTTATTTAAAAACTTCGATAAGGGGAATAATCGATATTTCTCGTTGGAACCACCCTATACAGTTGCAAGCATTTTTAAAATTTCGTTCTCAACCGCTTGTCAATGGCTCTTCAATCGTGATAAATAAAACGATCATGAAATGAATGATTTTAATTTATTTGCCGGCAACCCGGGCGTTTACTGAGTTGAAATGTTTTGATAATTTTCAATTTGTCTGTTCTGAAATGGGTAATAAAACATAATAACATAAATAACATTTACAAATATAATGTTTAGAATAAACTATAGACAGAAACTTTAAAGAACGCATCAATTGGAAGGTTCAAGGTGTATTGTAGGAGATACATCAAACTGGAAAAAATATAGTATGCAATATGTAATGTTATAATTAATTAGCAATTTGTAAACTTTAATGTAACGAATTACTAAAATAAAATTAATGAATAATTGTTTTTAATTAAAAGGGTGTGATAGCCGAACTACTTCAGTCCGCGATTGGTGAGCGTATTTGGTGTAAAAAATGTTTTTTTTTTTTTAGAGAAACCTCACAAGAGTTCCAACTGCTCCCTTCTGGAGCCAGTTAGACTATGGCATCCCCAATTGGAGTATGTTGTGAGGCTGAAGGTAATTGGGGAAGGGAAGGAGATGGGGAAGAGGAAGGTGGGAAAGTACCTGGCTATTCTGATCTAGTCACTAAACACGGCTAGAGCCATTATTAAGCAACGTTTCAATTCTGAATGGTGGTCTTACACCAGGGCGATACTGAGAGTATCTTCCACTCTGGAACGTGCCGCAAATATAGTATAAATTATTTTTATTAATTATTTGTGAAATAACACAAATTAATCAAATAAAATTTATTTGCGCACGCCGGGTTCGAACCCGCAACCTTCCGATTGGGAGTCAAGTGTCTTACCACTCGACCACGGACTGTTGTCAAAATGTAGATGACGTTTTGCTGTCGGATGATATATTTTTTTATAATAGTCACAGTAATACTTTGTTTTAATTCCACTTTATTAATTCTTTATCCAACCGGTTTCGTCTCTGCCTGAACCTTCATCAGGGGTGAATAAAAATATATATTTTTTAATTAAAAATAATCACCACTGATCACACTCCTACTCGTCGCGATGGGATCACGTAATACGCGTGCTGTATATTTATTATACAGATTACATATATGACGTGACCTGCAAAGTGACTCTTCAGTTCATTCTTTGCTTACTTACTTATTAATATGTTATACACGAGCTAGATATATTGATCATAAATATATATTATAAATACGCAGGTCGTTTAGAATAATAATTAAATGTTTTTTAGATTTTAAAGAACAACGATGATTTCAAAAACATGCTAACCTTGACTTTTTTAACTTTAATATAATAAAATAATCATAATAATAATATTTAATAATAATAATAAAATAATCATAAATATATATCATAAATACGCAGGTCATTGAGAATAATTATTAAATGTTTTTTAGATTTTAAAGAACAACGATGATTTCAAAAACATGCTAACCTTTTTTTTTTTAACTTTAATATAATAATTTAATATAACTTTTTTTAACCTTGACATTTTCAATGTCACTTACAGACAGTTCAGCAACTATCTTTTAGCACATGTCACTAAGTAGTAAAACTGCCCTTGTGTACTTTGTAATTTATAATCTTCTCCATGATATATTGGTGGATAACTGTTTTATGGAGAACATGAAAAAATAAATAAATAAATAAATATAAAACAAAAAATATGTACCGATATTTCACTAAAAACTATGAACTGAGGGCTATATCGTTATAAAATATGGACAGCTAACATCGAAAGATATATTGCAAAAGCAGCCACAATGTTCAAACACTAGTATTCCCGGGTAAAGTCGGGTAGTAATTACAACAATATTTTTTTATGAATATTTCCATAAAAATACTCTTATATTACAGTGTGCATTACCATGGCAACGGCACAGAATGACGGCATTACGGGAAGCAAAGCTTTTATGTCAAGCAAGACAACAAGCGAGAAAAATTTCACCACGCGAGTTTTATAGCTACATGCCTTGACTATACTAATAACGATGTTTTTCTTTCGCAGAAAATGGGGCAGCCTGCAAAAGACAAGGTGTAGATGGAAACTGTATGAGTAGAGATGTCTGTAAACCGCTGATAGAGGCTGTGGGTGGAGATTTTTACTCTGCAAAAAGTAAAAAGATCCTTCGGCAATGGCGCTGCCCCCCTGGAATTTTGGTAAGTTTCCTAAAAACACTTAGATGTGATTTTAGATTCTCACGGCCAAAAGTATTTTTGTTATTTATTTTTGGGGTGTTATGCCGTGTTACGCTATCTCCTTCTATAGCCAACGTTTCGGACAACGTTACAGTGTCCATCATCATGATGTGACACATCTGCCCTGATCATGGACACTGTAACGTTGTCCGAAATGTTGGCTAAAGAAGGAGATAGCGTAACACGGCATAACACTCCAAAAATAAATGACAAAAAAATATTTACTTACATGATCAATTATGAAAGATTAGATAAAGCTTTCGGTCTGGGGGAGTGATCGAACAATGGCTCAAATCCTACATTTTCAAAAGAAACCCTCAACCCTGTAAACTGTAAACCCTCAGGGCTGAGTACTTGGACCTCTACTAATTATAATATTAATCAAATATGTCCCAAAACGGCAGAATCGTTTGGACTTATGTTATTGTTATATCAGCAAATCTATTTATTTAATTTAATGAAAATAAAGTGAAAGTTTAACATACATTACAATCAAATAACGTATGTCTGCTATTACGGTTTAAATATCTTTTCTGAATGAATTCTCCTGAACAATTTTACGCCAAGCTTCCATGTTGTGTATAAGGTAATAGCGAACTTTTATAATTTTTTTAAATTTGCTTGAATTCACAAATCCGCGAAGAAGTACTCAAATATTGCGGAAAGGAATGATAATGGTTTTCCGTGGGATGTGGTTAATGGTTAGCTTAATGTTAAGCCACGATATTTTTTTCATATTTTGATGTCGTTAAAAAGAGCCTTTCTCTTTCTACCTTGAAATAATAAAATACCTTAAAATATTTGGACGAAATAAAAATCGGTTTTGTGTGTATTTAAGATCTTTCAATTTAGGGTTTTTGCGTGTGCATTATAATTTGTGCGTATATTATTTGCGCATGTTTCTCAGGTGTGCTGTCCCGAGTTTTCCAACGAGGATGTGTACTCTCGGCCCCCTCCTTCAGTCTCTCGGCATAGGAACTTGAGGCTGTTGCCCCAAACAGATTGCGGGGAGTTGGCCGAGGACAGAGTTTTTGGGGGCAACAAGACGGGTGTATTCGAGTTCCCGTGGATGGCACTTATCTCCATGGATCAAGGTATCAAAATTATTATCGTCGTCTGACACAAACTTTAAGTTAAATACATACAGGGTCGACGAACGTACGCTACGCTACGCCTAACAATATATGGACTATTTGTACCAATATTAAATTAAGGATTTATGGTTCTTAATCGATTCATAATTCTATTCATGATTAATTTAAAATAGAGCAAGCTCAGAGTGTGTGGAAATGTTTAAGGTATGTGAGGGTGAATAATTTATCTACTAAAAGAAAAGAAGGATGTGATTAACATGAATTTATTACATAATTGCAAGTTATAAAATAGCAAGGAGAGCATGTGAATTTAATGACTCAATTAATTTATTTTCAAGACCCGAATTAATAAATCTCTACGTGACAACGCTGCCCATCTGTCTGTAGATATAAGGTGGAGCAGAGCAACTTGCTGATTTGAATTTGGCGCCCTGAAGCGATGGTTGGGGAGGGTGGAGATGGAGGGTGGGGATGGAGGGTGGGGATAGACACATTCGAAAGGGCGGGGCGTAATGCTGTAGCTCCGCTTGGTTAGTTAGCATCATGGAGTGGACGAAGGTGGAGCGCGCGTTTGCTGTCAAATTCAAACAAGCAAGTTTTTTTTATTTTTTTACATTAGGTCCACACAGGAGGCCCTGAGGAAAATAATTTATTCCAAGGCCTATGTCATCTTTGGGGATGCTGTGTGGAGGGTATTTTTTAAGGAAAGGTAGGAGAGGAAGTTCTGGGAAGGAAAAAGGTATGAGGGCTGGGTAGGAATCTGGGGTTCAGTGTGTCTAAGACCTAGACAATAAACCCCATGAACCCGGGCACCCCTGCTAAGTCACCAAACGTTGCGAACCACTTGGGGTGACCTATGGCAGAGGTGTTGGTTATCCAATAAATGGTTCCCGGGGCGGCGGTACCCATTCCCGCCTCCCAAATTGAAAGTTGTTCTGCCCCACCCTGTAGTTTCTCTAAAGTGTTTTAGTGTTTTCACTTTCTATAATATTTTTCATTATGAAGGGAGATACAAGAATTTCTATAAGACCCATTCTCAAAAGCGAACTGCAATGCAGTTAAGAGGCTAGACTTTAAACGACACGCGGAACACCCGCGTCTGTCATTCTGTCCCGCTCACAATAAGCTCACGCACACTTACAATACATGCGAATGCGAAATGTGCGAATGAGACAACGCTCAAATTTACCTACAGAAATCGCTCGAAAAGGGGTTTATGGAGAATACACTTTTCTACACCGAAAATTTCACGAAATTGAAATTTTAAAAAATATATATTTTTTAGAAAGAAGAAGCTACGTCGGTAGCTTTTTATAATTTTATTATTCTTTATGAGAGTTGAGTTAGCAGCACTTTCTCCTTAAATAATATTTTTTGATAAATCGTACATGTTTGATAGTGAATGTTTACGTTAATACGAAACGCATCAAAAATTCGAAAACATACCGACATAGTTTTCACCCTCTAAAAGACAGTATAAAAAAATATATTCATTTTGTGCAATTTTCGATGTAGAAAATTGTTTTTTCCCGGGCGTCCTTTTTGTATGGGCCGAAAAGCGAAATCTATCGTCTTAATGGATTATAATGTGTTAGTAAATAAAATCCATGTTTCCAGGCAACAAGCGGGACTTCCAATGTGGCGGAAGCATTATCAACGATCGTTATATCCTGACTGCCGCCCACTGCGTCACCGGTCTGGGCACACTGGTGGGTGTTCGTGTGGGAGAGCACAACATCTTAACAGAGAAAGACTGCGAGTCCTCTGGTGGGTGGGGCAAGCCGGTCTGCGCCCCGGACTATCAGGACTTCGCCATTCGCAAAGTCATTGCGCATCCAGGATACGTCGGGACCAAACCCGCAAGGAACTTGGAACTCCAGCATGATATTGCGTTGATCAGGGTCGATGGGAAAATAAATCTACGAGAAGGTACGTTTGGTATTTCCCTAAGAGTATGGATATTAGAGAGACGGCATGTGAAGTGTGCCCGTGCGCTCCAAGTGTGCCTTTTCGAGAATTCTACCCACACGGCTGACTTTGGCTGTCACCATGTAAAATGGCTGCTGTCGGAACGTATTAAATGGCCAAAAACCAGCAGCCAATGTACGGCGTTTGCGTAAAATTCTCGAAAAGGCACACTTGGAGCGCGCGGGCACCCTTCACATGCCGTCTCTCTAATATCCATACTCTTAGGTATTTCCTCTGTATTCATAAACTTTTAATATAATTTTTGGATTTAAACTGTCTAACTAACTAATTTCATCACGCCGTTTCCCCGCAGGGGTAGGCGAAAAGAAAGACCGCCAAACAACTCGGCCTGGGCACACACTCTTTGCCTCATTCACAATAATACATCGTCTCATTCATACTCTTCTTATTATTTATTCTTGACATGGTCCATCTGATTCACTTGATCCTGCCATGTTATTTTCGGGCATCCCCGACTTCTTCTACCATTCACATTTACGTCATATATTCTCCTTACACCCCTTTTTTCGTTCATTCGCTATACATGTGACGGCCTCCGTGATCGAAGGGTAACTCTTAACTCTTAATCCGAAGGTCGCGGGATCAAATCCTGGCGTGCGCGATAAATTTGTGTTATTTCACAAGTAATTAATTTAATATTTTACAAGGCATATTCGCGGCATGTTCCAGAGAGGAAGGTACTTCCATTGTCATCCTGGTTTTAGACCACCGTGCAAAAATGAAACTTTGCTTGAAATGACTCTAGCATTAGCACAAAATAGCACACATGGCACAAAATCAAAATAGGCAGGTACTTCCCAACCTTCCTTTTCCCATCTTCTAACTCTCCCACAACCTTCAGACTCACAACTTACCACAATAGGGGACGTCATAGTCTCACTAGCTTCACACGGTTGTAAGCAGTTGGGATTTACATAAAAATAAAAATAAAATTTCAAGAAACAGCTTTTGATAATTCCCTCAGAAGGTGAAACGGATGTCAAGCGTTATATTAATTAAGCAGCAGAACTTGCTTAAAAATAAACAGTATTTTTTGTAATTTGACAATAATATTATTGAATGTGCAAATAAAAAAAATTTAAACTGTATAATATTAAAACTCGATGCTAAGCTATTACATTTGATATACTCTCAGAAGTTATAGCATGAACGATTAACGATAGCATGAACTAGTCGTTAGTAATGCAATATAACTGGGTTATTTAATGGACGGATTGAATTAACAACGTTCTTAGAACTGAAAGAAGTCATCATATACTTAAATAATTCCACTAAGACGCGACTAATTCATTTCGCTTGATCTTTTAAAATCGAAAGTGGTTGAAATATGGCCTCATTAATTAAATTAATCATTTTTAGAAAAAAAAAAAACGCTGTTAAATAGGTTAGTACCTCAATTCAACACTGCTTGAAACATCGTTATAAAAAGCATCGTAGGTTACGCATATGGATCCGATATTGTAAAGTTATCGTTTTCTCTGTGCCAGAGCTCCTGCGATGCCTTTGTTTGAATAGTTTGTTTTAAATTCCAGAAAATGTGCATCCCATTTGTCTCCCCACCTACAAGGATGTACAACAACTCAAGCTGACTGGTATGAACCTCACTGTGGCCGGTTGGGGCAGAACTAACCTGGACCAGCAGGGAAACGTTCAGTCGTCGTGGGCGCAACCTAGCCCGGATCTGCTGAAGGCTGACTTGCCGATTCTCTCCAACAGGAGATGTGGACAAATCTTCAACGGGTCAGTCGATTTATTCTGATATATTATAGTCTAACAAACAAAAGTGCAAAAAATAAGGGCGCTGCAATTGCTTCTATGCAACATCAATATGGTCCTTCAGGTCCATATCTTACTAATATTATAAACGCGAAAGTTTGTATGGATGTATGTATGTTTGTTTCTCTTTCACCCAAAAACTGCCGAATGGATTTTAATAAAACTTTACGATAATATATCTCATACATCAGAATGACATATAGGCTATAATTTTTAAAACTAGCTATTTTCCATATATTACAAATAATGATCATTGTAGAAAATGTCAAAATTTGAGAAATTCTATTTTAGAAAATATTTAAATTAGTTTATTTATTTGAAATAATCGCCTAATACTTTGAATCGAATCAAGAATTACAGATATTTTAAATGAATAGCTTAAGAATTTTGGTATAAACATAGATGGGACCTAGGAAAAGCAAATAGGCTACTCGAAGTAGGTACTAATCCTCGAAGTCGGGGGCAGAAGCTTGTTTATAATATATACAAGTATAAACGGTGTTCTAGGGTAATTTCATTCGAACTTGTTAATTGTTAGTACTTATAAGTAAAATAAAGGTAGGAACTTGAACCCTTTTTTCCAGGTCTGATCCTCCCCCTTTCTCAACACTCGCTCCATATTCTGTTATTTGAGGCTGGCGGTGTTAAGTTCAAAATTTCCTCTGAAATTATAAAATTTGTTAAATACATGTCTACTTAGGGCCAGTGGTTTCAGAAAATTTCACGTATGAATTTCCTTCAAATCGTCATTCACCGAAAAATTGGATTGTTTCAACCTCCGTCAGAAAAAATTTCAAAGAAAATATCATAGAACCAGTTGCTTCGGAAAATTTCAAGTTTGAATTTCCTTCAAATCGTCATTCACCGAAAAATTGAGTTGTTTCAACTACCGTCAGAAGAAATTTCAACGAAAATACCATAGATGTGATATTTTTTAAATGATCAGCTGAATTCGAACGTTTAGCGTTCAATGGGAGGCGCATGCGCAGACGTCAAAACTGTGGTTCGGCGGGAACACTGATTGAAATTTTCAAATTTATCAAACCTTATTTTGGAGTTGAAACAACTGATTTCGTATTTGAAATGAAGGAAGACGTGATTGGTGTGTCAAATTTTAAATGACAAACAGGATCTTTTCATTTTTTTTAAACATTTCTATGAAATTTTCGTTGAAATTTCTTCTGTCGGAGGTTGAAACAATCCAATTTTTCTGTAAATGACGATTTAAAGGAAATTCAAATGTGAAATTTTCCGAAGAAACTGGTCCTCAATAATTAGCAATATCTTGAATATTATTTTTAATTCAAATAAGATATTACACAATCTGAACTTTCTTCGGGCAGAGGTATAAAGTCAGTTGCATACTTGTTTGTTTTTTTTAAATTTTTATTTAGATGTACGCTAATTTTTTCATATATCTAGTAAGAAAATATAAAATATACACATTCAAAGATACAGTTACATTTACAATAGGTTTTAAAAATTATATTTAAGTAAAAAAAAAAATTATTTTAATGAAAATTAAATTAAATCATAAATTATTTTACACATATGAAGCACATGTCCTACGAAAATCGTTAAAATCATAATCATCCGCATTAATGTAAATACATACTGGGTCGACGTACGTACGCTACGCTACGCCTAACAATATCTGGACTATTTAGCAACATGTTCTATGATAATGGATGCTTCAGAATCACGCTGGCCACACGTTGCGATGCGTGTGACCAATAACATACGTCCGTCGACCCAGTATGTAATGATTATGATTATTACGATGTAATATCTCGTAGTATATCCATGCGTATGCGAATTCTGGCGGGATAAATAAGTAGCATTAAATACGATTACCATCTTGAACCGGAAACTCATCTCACAAACAAATTTACTGACATATAAAATGCCAAATAGTCGAGTTAACCCGTGAAGTAAATTTGTTGTGTTTCGCTTACTGTCATTGTAAGAACTATGATACAAACGGTATTAGAGAGAGAAAACACCATGATTTATATTCAAAAATAAAAGTTAACCACAAAGAAGTAAAATTGGCAACCTTATCATGAAAAAATTATGAAATTTGGGGATTTTTTATTTATTATTTTTACTTGTAAAGATAAAATAAAGATATACAAAATAACGTTTATAAGACATTTTTCTAATAAAACATGTAAGTGTTTTTAATTTTTTTCGTCATCAGTAATTTAATTTAATTAAGTTAGACAAAACGTAAGGTAAGCATTTTTAAAACTTTTTATGTTGGCACGCAGAATTTTTATATTTAAAATTTGTGTGACTATTTCGATTTATAAAATATGAAAGCGTACTTACTTTATCACCTTTCAAAAACAGTTTAGTGTTGGATACTTTCATAAAACGAGAGATGGGAAGGCTGATAGAGACATTGAAAGAAGGGTAAATGCAGGTAACTCCATTAATGGAGGACTGAATGCCGTTGGCGCTAACAAAAAGCTGTCCAAAGAAGCGAAGTTAGCAGTCTACAATGGAGTGCTTGTACCTACCCTGATGTATGGCAGTGAGACATGGAACTGGCAGAGGAAGGATCAAAGTAGACTGAATGCTGTTAAAATGAGATCCCTGAGGCGTATGTGTGGTAAAACCATGTATGATCGTGTGAGAAATGTGGAGATTCGAAAATAATGCAAGGCTGATGTAAGCGTAATGAGTAAAATTAAGAAAGGAACCCTCAGATGGTTTGGGCATGTAGAGCGAATGAACAAAGAAAGGAGCGTAAGGAGAATATATGATGCAAATGTAAATGGTATAAGAAGTAGGGGACGTCCGAGGAAGACATGGCACCATCAAGTGAATCAAATACTTGAGTCGGGCCATGTCAAGAGTCAGAAAAATAGAATAGTATGTATGAGACGATGTATGAATGTGAATGAGGCAAAGAGTGTGTGCCAATACCGAGGTGTTTGGCGGTCAGTCCTCTCTGCCTACCCCTGCGGCGAAACGGCGTGATGGTTAGTTAGTTAGTTAGTTAGTTACTTTCAAAAACATTTCATTTATTTGGATTTTATTGTAAACCGGAAATATTTTTACCCCTCTTACAAAATATGGTCTAGGCCTGAGGGGTTAAGAGCGATTGACCAGCGGCTGAGAATAAAAGTTTAAAAATGCTTGCAATTGTATAGGGAGTTTCCAATGAGAAAGATCGATTATTCCCCTATCAAATTTCTTAAATTGAAAATTTAATATCGATTTATTTCATTAAAAACTTGCTTTAATATATACCTCAAAACGCACGATGATAAATTATTAAATATCGTGTTCTTCATGTTAGTATTTTTTGATCAAAAGTATTTATGATTTTTCAATAATGTCTAAATAAAATAATTGTGTAAAAAAAATTGAAATATTTTAGTTTGTAAGACCTTAAATAAACAGAAAAACTGAGGTATTTTTTTCACAAAACACGTTCTCGAATTTATTTTTTTATGATTTTAGTTTAACTAAAATTAAAATTCTGAAAATTGTCTTTACTAGATTATGCATTGATTTATTTTGTTGTATGATTACATGATTTGAAATTTGTGTTATTTAATAGAATCTATCGTTTGAAAATAGAACAAATCTGCCAACGACCAACGGTATAACCTTAGTATATTAAAAATAAACTTAGTGTTTCAAAATTTTAAAACTGTGTGTACCGAATAAAATAACAATCTTTCAAAATCAATTTATGTATTTTTATAAAAAAGAGTCAATACGCCTAGAATTTGATTTAAAAAGGACTAATTTCCGGTATTCTCTGGTAATACCCTCTTAAATCTGTTTAGACAGGGTTGCTGGATTATGTAGTGTTTTTTCTTCACTTTTCCGTTATGTCATGAAACGGTTGTTATTCGATGGCCTTATTGATTGGAAATCCTTCTGACTGCGTGTTTGTTATCTTGTAGGTCACTGGGTGACGGTATCAGCTACAAGCAGATGTGCGCCGGGGGAGTGAAGGGGGTTTCTTCTTGCAGCGGTGACTCTGGTGGGCCTCTGTTCCTGGGCACGACCTACAACGGTATAATCCGTGCCGTGCAGTATGGCGTGGTGAGTGGGGGACACGTGGCTTGCGGTGGCCAGGACTCTCCCGCGGTCTTCACGCGCGTGGCCTACTACATGGACTGGATCCTGGACAACTTGGAGCCCTGAACCCTGAACCCTTCAAAAGACGAACACATAAATGGCTTCATACCAAAACATTTAATAAGGATATACATGGGTTTAGAAGGTAAGAAAAATAACATATTTTTTCTTAATTTTTTTTTTATAAAATAAATAAATTATATTGCTTAAAATTTTAAGCATTTGAAAATGCAACATTTAATCAATACTTCAGAAAATTTTCAATCAAAACTTTGAAAAATTAAGCTGATGGGTCCTGGTTTCCGGAGACTCCTTAAGAGGATACCCGGCGGTGATTTTTCCATACAAACGTATTCCCTATTTATCTCTCTGGATTTTAACTCTAGAGAAAATATTGTTTTTGCATAAAATAGATATCAACTACTAGCGTGTCGGTACTTTTGTTTTTTTTTGATAAGTTACTTTTTATAGTAGTTATGACCTTCCAAAAATCAATTAAATTGACTGGTTTAAACGCCGTCAAAAGATGTTCAGTATACAAACCAGACAATGTTTTTTTAAAAAAAGCAAAACGTACAGACATAGAATAGTTTTTTCTTATGTAGTTGGTAAAAAAAAATGAAAATCAGTCCACTTTTGGAGGAGAAAAGTGGGGAATACAAAACCTCCATTTTAGTTAGGTGTCAGTGCATTGTCCCTTTCGCTCAATATCCAGTGGAGTAAGAGCAACAGTGACAGCAATATTTTAGTAAAATCTATTTCTGCACCACCGGGTATCATCTTAAAAAAGACGGTAGACAGGATAACTACTGATAGCTTCATTTGATATAGAAGAACATTTTTTCTGTTGGTAGTAGCTCATATTAAACAGCACAATTTTTGGTACTATTTTCATTTTACTTGAAAAACTTTGTAATTTTTTTTTTAAATCCTTCGTTAAAGTATTAGCGTTACTAACCTACCAAATGATTTTTGGTGAAACTAAATGTTTTTTTTCTGTGATGAATTTATTATGAGTTATCCTGACCACCCCTTTTTTTAAGGAGTCTCCGTTTTTTTTCTCTTTTTTTAAGGTCCCACCAACCGAATATTTCAGGGTTTTGGATGAAAATTTTATAAAATTTGGTTTAAATGTTGTACGTTCATATGCTTAAGATTTTATATAATATAATTTATTTTTTATTTAAAAAAAAATAAAGCAAATATGCTTTTTTCTAACTATCGAAATTCATGTAAACCCTTAAAGAAAAAAATGCAAGAGGTCAAAAGAATGACTATATCCAGTGGACTGGCTGATACGATCGTAAGGGTCGGCACAAAAAAACGTTATTGTCGTATCATGCTTATTATACCGAAATGTGCATTTCTATTTATCACCCAATATAAATTCAATTGGTAAAAGCTTTTTGTTCTTTTAATAATCGTAACATTTTTCAAAATCCCATGCGCTAATGTGAAAATGTCCTGCGGCATTTTGGAAAAAAAGTTCGGTCGTCTTGAGAAAAAATGATATCAAAGAATATTTAGTTAGTACGTTCGTATCAGTCATGCCTGAAAGTGTTACATGAATGTTTTTTTATGAAAAATTAAAGTTTGTAAAACATTCTTAATTATAAATAATATTTTTTATCCCAATGGTTTGTTTTCATGTGAGATCACGGACGAGGTATTTTGAAACCCGCCTAACCGCCAGTATCAGCGGATTAATAATGTGTTATAATTGTCAAAGATAGAGTGTTAATAATAATAATGTGTTATAATTGTCAAAGATAGAGTGGGAAGGGATGGAAATGGGCAAGAGGAAGGCAGCATAATAACTGGCTAATAAATTTTGCATTTCATGATTTTTCAAAAATGTAAAGCATTCATTGACGGCCGTCCGTGGTCTAATGGCAAGGATCTTGACTCCCAATCGGAAGGTGGCGGGTTCGAACCCGGCGTGCGCAAATAAATTTTATTTGATTAATTTGTGTTATTTCACAATAAATTAATAAAAATCATATATACTATATTTGCGGCTCGTTCCAGAGTAGAAGATACTCTCAGTATCGCCCTGGTGTAAAACCACCATTCAGAATTGAAACGTTGCTTAATAATGGATTTAGCCGTGTTTAGTAACTAGATCTGAATAGCCAGGTTATTTTTATTATAGAGAAACCTCACAAGAGTCCCAACTGCTCCCTTCTGGAGCCAGTGAGACTATGGCATCCCCAATTCAAGTATGTTGTGAGGCTGAAGGTAAGTGGGGAAGGGAAGGAGATGGGGAAGAGGAAGATGGGAAAGTACCTAGCTATTCAGATCTAGTCACTAAACACGGCAACGTGTCAATTCTGAATGGTGGTCTTACACCAGGGTGATACTAAGAGTATCTTCCACTCTGGAACGTGCCGCAAATATAACATATATTATTTTTATTAATTAATTGTGAAATAACACAAATTAATCAAATAAAATTTATTTGCGCACGCCGGGTTCGAACCCGCGACCTTCCGAATGGGAGTCAAGTGTCTTACCACTCGACCACGGACGGTCGTCTAATATCGTCTAATGGTACTTCCCCACCTTCCTCTTCCCCATCTCCTTCACTTCCCTACTTACCTTCAGCCTCACAACATACCCCAATAGGGGATGCCATAGTCTCACTGGCTCCAGACGGGAGCAGTAAAGACTCTTGTGAGGTATTCTCTATAAAAAAGTAAAAAATAATAAAAATCAAAAATAAAATAAATAAAAAAAATTAAATCATCCACACATTAAGAAATTTTCTGACCAAATGACTTGTGATATTTAGACACGTAATATATCCTTCTGGTGATTAAAAAAATTTAATCCTCTTCGGATCTCATCAATCGGAGCACAAATCTTCCATTGCTGTCCACAGAGCTTAATTACAGGGCCCTAAATTTCAGACCCCAGGTTTCCTTAGCACGTAAAATTTAAGACTTTTTCAAAATAATTAATCGTTTTGGAAATTTTTTCAGTGTTGTTTTCACTCTTTCAAAACTTTTCTCAGCATGTCCAATCAGTGCAATAGAGCCAAAATAAATAATCACCCCGGTGAAAAATTATGACCGTAAATTGTACGATTTTTCGAGAAAATCTATTGTTTCTTCATGTAAGCGTCTTCAGACCATTAATCTGAGCAGAAATTCAAAATTTCAGTCCAATCCAGCTGATTTTTAAAATTCAACCAATGGGTAGAAAGAGCCAAAGATCATCAAGCCTGAGAAAAGAAAATTGAATACTCTTTTTTTAACTTAGTTTATGACTTACTACATAGCAATCCTGATGAGATACAAAAAATCATTTAGGGGCAGTAGATTTTAAGGTGATTGTTTATCGAAATTATACAATCATAGAACATCTTTATATTCTCTTTCTGGAAACAATAAACAACAGCCTGCTAATAACCACTAAAGATAAAACAGGATAGGAAAATAAATATGGCAGATTTCATATTGGTAAGGAAAAGAGATATTGTAGGTACATAATGACCGGTCAATCAATTCAATCCTCGGCTGGCTAATAATAACACTTTTGTGAGAAATCACCCCATTTTACATTTTATTATGAATTCTTAGGCTCTATCTAGATCATTGTTTACAAATTGATACAGAAAACATACTTACCTGGCAGGTCACTTCCGATAAACACACTTTAATTACAAAGTTTATGCTTGGAGAAGATACGACTTTGCACGCGGTGGACACTAGATATATTTAAATTTATTGTAGATAGATAATGACCGGTCAATCAATTCAATCCTCGGCTGGCTAATAATAACACTTTTGTGAGAAATCACCCCATTTTACATTTTATCATGAATTCTTAGGCTCTATCTAGATCTATTGTTTACAAATTGATACAGAAAACATACTTACCTGGCAGGTCACTTCCGATAAACACACTTTAATTACAAAGTTTATGCTAGGAGAAGATAATAATAATAATATTAATAATATTTTTTATTGATTTCTTACACAATTACAAATTTAAATTTATTACATGTAAGAAATAATTTCATATAAATATATTACAAAAAATAGTTTATATGTAAAAGAAATTTCAAAGAATGTAGCAATTTCAAAGAATAAAAAAATTGCAGGCAGTGGTGATGATTTCGTCAATGTGGAGAGACTCTTTCAAGAATCGAAAGAATTTCTCTTTTGAATCTCTCCTTACCGACGCCAAATATATCAATCTCGGAGGAGATTAGGTTCAGGAGCAATATACTCCTCAAGCAAGATACGACTTTGCACGCGGTGGACACTATATTTAAAGCATTGGACATTACATAATTTTACATTTGAAACTCCATAACTTTTCATGTTACATTTATAAGAAGATTACTGCCAAAAATTGAGTTATTAAATTGAAGATATTTTGAAAGACTGGAGAATTTAGGACTCTTTAGGACTTGAGAATTTGTATGAAACTACATTATGTACAAATAACTCACAAATTTATTTACATTTTCATACAAATAGTTATTTACCATGTCGCGGGCTGAGAAGGTTAAGGTAAAGGTTTTTCTTTATGGATACGACTGTCTGAAAAGGTGAGTTTTAAGTTTAGCTCTAAATTCCGCCGAGTCTGTGATCATTCTTAAATCATGTGGCAGTGCATTCCAGGCTTTAGGTCCTTTTTTTAAATCGTATTTATTTATATTACCAACAATCGAAGTTATTCAAGCATTCTGTCGACAGTATCTTCATATATTGTATTATCGACTGCAACGTTCGGCTTTGTAAACATTTTCAGTGTTGAGCCTTCGGCTTAAAATTTTCGTAAAGAATATTCCTTATAATAAATGAACATAATAATTAAAGTTCGAATACATAATATTTTTTTATTATAATAATAGGCTAGGTTAGGTTAGGTAATGTTTGGATAGGTTCGTTGGTTAGTTACTTTTCTTCACTTTTCTCTTAATGTTCCATTTTGTCATAAAACCACCAACATAGTACAGTTGTGCAATTATTTCGCGATGGTTTCAAGGATCCAGTCCATATTGTGGACGACATTCACGAAGAGTCCTGTGGCCCCCGAAGCCCCGCACCTCGAGGGTCCTTTGCCGAGGATGCCGAACTGCACGAACCTGGAGCGTTTCCCTGCCATGAGATGCAGCATCATAGCACCACCAGAGTCCCCGCTGCAGGATTCCAACCCCACGAAGCCCCTGGCGCACAGCTGTCTGGGAACGGTCGTATCACTGGGGGACCTAGACATACACAAAATAATCTTTTATTTAATATGAGTTTCGCACAAGAGTCCGAACTGCTCTCGTGTGGAGACAGTAAGACTATGGCATCCCCAATTGGGGTATGTAGTGCGACTGAAGGTACTGGCAAGGGAAGGGAAATGGGGATGGAGAAGGTGGGGAAGTACCTGGCTATTCAGATCTGATCACAAAACACGGCTAAATTCATTTTAAGCAACGTTTCAATTCTGAATGGTGGTCTTACACCAGGACGATACTGAGAGTATCTTCCACTCTGGACGTTGCCGCAAATATAGTACATATTATTTTTAATTATTAAAAAGTTGTGAAATAACAGAAATTAATCAAAAATAAAATTTATTTGCGCACGCCTTACCTCTCGACCACGGACGGCCGTCAAATTGTATTACATGGATTGAATTAATAACTAACGAGCATTCTATTTTTATGGTTTGAGTTTCTTTTTTATTTGAAATTAGTATCTAATATATATACCAGTGGTTATGTGAACGTTCAAACAGTACTTTCTAATGTTTTCTTATTTATAAAGCGAAACCAAAATTACCTCAAAATTACCAACTAAATCATAACGTTTGTAAGTAGCTACTTAAAAACTTACCAACTTAATTACAAATCGTAATTTATTTTGTGAAACTTTTAAATTTCAAATAAGGAATCATATAATTTGTCCAAAGAAAAATCATTCATCTAATAACAATTCTTTTTTCAAACATTCTTCGGGCAGGTAGGTACCCATAATACTGATTGAAAAATTGCGAACAAGAAAGTCCAAATAAACACGATGATTTCACATTTGAAAGAGGGAAATAATCTTAGGACATCCTGTGGGATGTGAAAAAATTCCACGTTATCTCTCTATCTGCGTGGGTCCTGTTCAATACACCAACAATACAAACTACCCGTGAACACATCTAATCTCGCAAAAAACTGAGCAGTACATTTAATTTAACGGAATTCTCTTTTTGCACCTGCCCCACATGTATCGAAGTCGTCAATCTATTGTATTCAATATATTTTTTTTTACGCACCAGATGTTCAGGTCCGGGTTTAGTTTTTCCCATAGGAAAAACTAAACCCTTTCATACACTTTTCCATATAAATGATCATCTAGTAAATCCACGTTATGCAAGTGTATTATATAAGTATAATTAATACAAAACAATACAAGAACATGTTAATCTACCAAACTATTAAATGGGAATATAATTCACCGACTCCAGATATTTTCATATTAGAGTTCGGCTCGGTGGAATTCCTAATTTGACCGATAAATCCTACTGATCCCTCAATATAAATATTTTAAAAATCTTTCGTAATCCTACACGTATTTAAAATGACTGATTTTTGCATTTTTATTTACAAATTCTTTGACAAATCTAATATGCCTAAATATTTAATGAGAGAGCTAGGTATAATGCCAGTAGCTGAAATAATAAATAGTAATATTTTTATAGTCTGAGAATGCCAAATTCTTTTAATTTCATTTCCTAAATCTGTATACTTTCTTATTTTTTCAGAAACAGATTTTTCAATATTACAGGAATTAGGAATAGCTACATCAATGATATAAGTTTTTTTTTAATTTTGTCATGTTAAACTATATACTCGATCGATAAGGATCGGTAGGATAATTGTCGGTAACTTCTCATCGTTCCCTAGGACAACTGCAGATCGCAAACAAATAGGTGACAGTTCACAATGACTAAGTGTCCTTAACATATTCGACATCAACTGTTGTTTGTACGTTAGCGATGTGCAGTTGTCCTAGGGAACGATGAGAAGTTACCGATAGTTATCCTACCGATCGTTATCGAGCGAGTATGCTAGGGCCTCTGGTCTATTGTGACTAATTGGTCTGTCTGTTAGTATAGTTTTATCATAGTAAATTTTAAAGAAATTATTTTCTAAAAATGAATTTGGTTCGTATTCATAATATGGTACTATATTATGACAGTCAATCAAGTTATGTTTAATTACCAAACTTTAGTGAATTATTTTTAAAACCTGATTGTGCCTAAATGTATACTCAGACGGCGCTAATATAGAACATCCCGATATAATATGTTCTATATTAGCGAAATATTCTATATTGAATGCATTTTTTTTTGTTACCTGTTTAGTATTTTTTCGCAATCGCTTTTGGATGTAGTGGTCATATTGGATTGAATAGGTTTTTCTCTTTTGATTCCGTTTTCAGCAGCTCCCCAGCCTGCCACATGCAGAACCTTATCATTCATGTTGATATTCTTTAGTTTTGTGTACTTTGGCAAGCAAATTGGCTGTGCGTTTTCTGAAAAAAGTATTCCACTTATTGTAAAAATATTTAAAGTTATTTAAATAAAATTTTAAAAATATCATTAAAAATGAAAATAATACTCATCAATTTAAACTAAAATATGAAAAAAAACAAGGCACAGTAAAATAAAATGCTAACGGTAGCCACTGGGATTCGAACCCACGATCTCTCGTCTTACCGGAACAAGCGACTTCATCAATTCGCATATGTTTATCCGAGACACTATCTAGGTTACAAACCAGTTATTTTAACATGTGTTATCCTTTAAAAAGGTAGCTGCCTTTTGGTTTGCCTTTCTTCTGACGGAGGTTGAAACAACCCAATTTTTCGGTGAATGACGATTTGAAGGAAATTCAAACGTGAAATTTTCCGAAACAACTGGTCCTCAATGGTCGATCTGTTAAGGCTCTTATTAAGTCGAGACATCCTGGGTTCGAGTCCCAGTAGCGACCGTTAGCTTTTTATTTTACTGTGTTATGTTCCTTTTCATATTTCCGTTAAGATTTATTAGAATGATCTTCTTCTCAATAATATATTACATTGCTGCAAATAACTTTCAAAAGTTATTATAGAAGACAGATTTCTAATAAAAAATTGAAAATATAAACACATCAAAATATCTGAAATGCATTTAAAAGAGAAAATTTATCATCATACCTTTAAACTCGATGGCCTTGTCAAGTTTAATTAGACCGATATCGTTCTGAGCTGTTAGTGATCGATTCGAGCCCTTATAGGACGGGTGGGTGAATCGGTCATCAATTAGAAAATCCTGAAAGGCTGGAGAACACTTCCAGAGGGTGCCGATGTATTGGCAGTCATCATCCGTCTTGGTATCATGTTCACCGACCCTGACTCCAATGAGTGAAGACTTGAGGCAACTGGCAGCGGTCAGGATATAACGTGAAGTGATGATGCTGCCTCCGCATTCGTAATTAAGTCCTCCAGCTTGAATGGCAATAAAAATAAAGAATTAATGAAAATCACGCCAATGTTCTTATCATTTAGAAGAAATCATGTTTAAGAGGGTATTACTAGAGAATACCTGAAATAGTCCTTTTTAAATCAAATTCTAGACATATTGACTCTTTTTAACAAAAAAAAATAAATTGATTTTGAAAGATTGTTATTTTATTTGGTAAACGCATTTTTTTAATTTTGAAAAACTAAGTTTATTTTTAATATACTAAGGTTATACTGTTGTTGGTCGTTGTAAGATTTATTCAATTTGCAAACGACATACTGTATTATACAATACAAATTTTAAATCATATAATCATACAACAAAATAAATCAATACATAATCCAGTAAACACATTTTTCAGAATTTTAATTTTAGTTAAATTAAAATCGTTAAAAAATAAATCCCAGAACGTGTTTTATGACGAAAACGCCTCTGTTTTTAATTTTTTTCTTAAAATAAACTAAAATATTTCAGATATTTTTTACACACCTATTTTGTTTAGACATGATAAATTCTTATGATCAAAAAATACTTACAAGAAAGTACTACGATATTTAATAATTTATCATCGTGCGTTTTGAGCATTTTTATTGCTTACTTGAATGTAGTTAAATTAAAGCAAGTTTTTAATGAAATAAATCGACATTAAATTCTTAATTTAAAAAATTTGATACGGGGAATAATCGATCTTTCTCATCGGAACCTCCCTGTACAGTTGCAAGCATTTTTTAACTTTTGATTTCACCCGCTGGTCAATGGCTCTTAACCCCACGGATTAGTCACAAAATCATGTTAGTTCAAAATAAATCTATCAGTAACCAGATTTATTTTCAAATAATTATTTCCATTGGACATTCAATTTAAATTTTTCGAACGTGTGTAATATTGTAAACTCTTACAGTGATTATATACACTAATAATAACACTGCTTCCCATCACCATCTACAGGTGATAAGGTTTAAATTCCCGTTTAACACCAGGGGTGCTAGCATGGTCGATCGATATGAAGTTACCGACCGATTGTCGGTAACTTCTCATCGTTCCCTAGGACAACTGCAGATCGCAAACGAATAGTTGACAGTTCACAATGAGTCTCTCTCTCTCTCTGGTTTCAATCCTGGGATTGGTTTGCAGCAATTTCCTTTATTTTTTTTTTTTTTTCACAATGACTAAGTGTCCTTAATATATTCGATATCAACTGTCGTTTGTACGTTAGAGATCTGCAGTTGTTCTAGGGAACGATGAGAATTTACCGACAATAGGTCGGTAATTTCATATCGATCGACCATGCTAGCACACTCCTAAAAAAATGTCGCCAAAACGCGTGCTTTATTTAATTTTGCGCAGCTTGGGCACAATATTTTAATGTTTAAGGATTATTTTCTAAAGTATTTAATTTTCTATATTATACTATTAAACCATAACCGAAAAGGGGTTCGTAAGTAGTTTTTTGTGCCTGATACTTTTTTTTTTCTAAACCTATAAAAAGACCAATCAAAAGATACTCGATTATTTCAAATGCTTATGTGTTATTCTTACGGCCGTTGTTTCCAACTTTTTGATCGATCAATCTGAGTCACCGATCAGCTAAGTGATTTGTTTAGTAACGCTCTATGCGCCTATTGATCGTTGAGTTGCGTTGGGAAGAGTGAATTTGTGCATTTGAGTAGTGTTGAGCCAAAATTTCGGCTCAGCAGTTGATCACTAGGATTGGGAATAATGGCCGTTAGTATTTCAAAATATTTCTAAGCGATCTATGTAATTTTCATTAGGTTTCATATCAGAAACTAGGTGTTCTCTCTTTCTAAAACAGTGTAATATTATACATGGTGTCCGAGGATAAATTAAACTAACTTAACTGGCGATTCTGCAAGTACAAGTAAAAAAGATACATAAAATTTTATACTCACATGGATCATTGCTATACACCAAAAGAGCCATCCACGGAAAATCAAAGATGTCTACGGTATTTCCACTTTGATATCGATTAGTTCCCATCTTTCCACACATTTCGGGAAGTAAATTTAAAATATTTTGACCATTGCTCTTAGTACCGCTTTCTTTATAACCATCCATTTGACCTGAACCATTAAAATATCCATTGTTTTTGTTGTTGTTGTAGTTTTGAGGTGGTATGTTGGCATTTTTAATTGCATCCTTATTGTTTGTATTTTCTTCTGTGAGTTTCTGACTTTCTTGTCTTACTTCACTAGGTTTTGGATTTCTTGTATGATCTGAGTACTCTTTGCGTTGAGCGTGGTTATTGGGGTAATCTTTGTTTGTAACTTCGTAGGGTGAAATTTTTTTGTGTTCAACTATACTTTGTGTCGGAGAATTGTTTCCAAGCGCTTTTATTTTTCCTAGCAGTATTAGGGGTCTTTTTTCCTGAACTCCGGAACCTAGATTTACGTAACTAGAAATCACTGGAAAAATATTTTCCCTAATTCCAGCGTATGGTTCAAAAACCCACAGACCAAAACCAATACTATTAAGAATCGTCTGTATATACATCTGATTTAGATTTTCTCTTCCTAATACTTGAATACTGTCGGCATATGGATTTGCTTCACCTTCATCAAATGCCCTGAAGTGGTACGGGCAGCAGATCTGTAAGTAAGCGTAAGTTCAGCTGAGATCAAATTTACCTTATTTGTATTCTGCTGCAGCAAATTGAGATGATGTGAGACTTTTTTCAGTTTTGGTGTAAAATGGTATGAAAAGTGATAGAAAAAATGATGAAGGAAAAAATCGTACCGTGTCACGTCCAGTATTATTTTCCAATACATTACATTTTGAATTAGTTATAAAACTTTTAACACTGTAGGTCCATGGGACGCTCCTTGTTCGAAGGTAGTCCATCGTGTTTTTGCAATCACGAATATTTGTACATTCTCCAGGAGAATTCAGAGGAGTACTGCATGGAAAATTTTCTAAAATATAAAAGTTAATTTCATTAGAATAACATCGCACGAACAAGGTAAGTTATATATATGTATATGATGTGACTCCGTTATACATGGTCTAATTGTGTAATACAAGTAGTGTAATGGGATGTACCAAGGATGTAGGCCACGGCCCATTAAAACAAGGGTTCTGGAACCAATTTAAACCAGTGGATTTCAGTGACATTTTTTTACAAGAAAATTTTGCCTCCATGGAATAACATGGTTCCATCTGTCGCGGTAACGTCATGCAATAATGAACTCTAAAGTGCCCACTATTATAGATCCCATCATCGCATGATGTTACTTGGACAGATGGAACCTTATTATTCCAATGGGTCGATATTTCTAGTCGATGTTCCCAACTTTTCGATTGATCAATCTGAGGGGATATTTCACCTTCCTCCTAATAGCTTATCCATACGATAACAAACATAAATTATTAAACAAATAAATACTCACAAAAAACTCGGCTAACTTATCCTATATACAGGGTGCGTAACAGGATGTACCCGAGAGATTTTGCTAAGCTTATTTGGAGTAAAACATCTGTATATCATTTTGCTGTACGGTGACATTTTTTTTTTGCAATGAAGCAGCGCGCTCCCTTGCTCTCCTTACCGCGCGTTCGCTCCCTGTCTCCTGTGTACACGCTACGTGCACGTGCATTGTCTCGCTACTACGCCAATCATAATTGCCAGTGGCGACGTGTGATTGAAATTTTTTTTTTTTTTTTAATAGAAAAACATATCATCGGAGAGCAAAACGACATGTTCATTTCTTACACCAAATAACCTCAGGAATCATTGGTTAAAATGTCTCGAGAACGTACTGTTACACCCTGTATAGCCACCATACATAGCTTCAAGTACCGCATAGTAAATTCAAACTTTTAAAATACATAAATCGTGTTTAATTAATCGAATCGTAGCTACCAAAAATAGGAGGAAAATTAGTTGAAGATAAAATTGTTCATTTTAAATACAAAATATGAGATTGACAAAATGACTTTAAAAATTAATGGTGTGAGTGGCCGAATTGGTTAATGTGCTTGCGTTAGCTTTTTATTTTTCTGTGTCCTGTTCTTTTCCACATTATCGTTTAGTATTATCTTCTCAAATGATAAATTACTTATCTTTCTTCAATGTTCTGTTTCTTTACTGTTCTGTTATGTCATGAAATCCAGAATACAATCCTACCGTACAATCCAATCAGCAATAAATCCTAAGCTATATGGCACTTCACTGAAGCAACTAAACGTATGCAGAGTGTACTCACGGCACTGTGATGGAATGATTATTGATAAGAGGGAAACAAGGCCGATGTAATGTCGATGAAACATCGTCATTTTGAGCTGCACGTCCAATTTTTAACAAGTCAACAAATACACTGAGAGAAACCCAGCGAATAAAATATGGCTTTTAATATTTGGAAAATCCTGACGTTAAAAAACCTGTTCATGGATGCTGATAATAATGTATTTATAGAATTTTTACGCTAAATCAAGTATTCCTAAATCCAACGCGTTATCAATTCAAACAACGAAAAATTACTGTCTAAAGTTCTAATTGACGATTTCTTCTTATTTTTGTTGGTATTTATTAGTTACAAAATGCATTCTGGAATTTGGGAACGATGACTGGATATCTTAGAACGAATTCAACTCAACACCTCCTTTGAAGTCATTAAGAATTTTGACAAAAGTATATAAAAAATTGGTTTTGTTAGGTTAGGGTATGGACTTTTTGTAAAAAAAAATTTCATAGCTTTTTAAGAGATGTTGAATTGAGTTGATTCTGGGTTGACATGTAACCATGGGAACATTTACCTAATATATGTGCGCCAATTTTTTTTTTTACGTTGCATTCTCAGAGGAGGCATAAACTAAATCTTTCAGGGCCTACATCATCTTTGGTGATGCTGTGTGGAGGGTCTTTTCGAAGAAAGGAAAGAGGGGAAATGGGAGGGGAGGGTTTCAAAGATTATTAGCGGGAAAATGTAAGAATAATTTATTGGTATATGTACAAAATTTGTTCTAATAATTAATAATAATAATAATTACGAATAAAATGAGTAAAGCGAAACCGGTCGGTTCATAAATTAATAAATCTCGTGGTCTTAAACAAAAAAGTATTTTATTTTATTAAAATTGTCGTATTTTAGAATAACATTTTTCTCCATGTAATTAGTTACCTACTCTAAAATTTGTTTCTAACAAATTTTTCGAGAAAAATCATTTAACAATTTCTATGAATTCTTTTCAAAGTTTATAAACTTATGCTATGTGAACGTTTATACGTTTATGTAACTATATGTTTACATAAATGTCCGACGTGTATGTATGAGTGCATAATTATACAACGTAATATTTACAGCCCTGGGCACGGAGTGTGGTGGAAAGCGCTTCATTGGGAAGGGGAAAATTGATTTGCAATCATTTTTGAAGGAAAATGTAACAGAGATGAACGAAGCTTCCGAGTAGAATCCACACTTCTTTAATATGAGTTTAGTCGATTTAAGAGTACCTTAGTACTCCACACAATAGGCATAAGGACCTATTTCAATGTCACCATTTACAAAAAAAATTATGTAGCAAACTCGCCAATTCTTTGCCTTTTAGCAAATGAACCAATTCTTTATTTTGTCAAAGTTTTACTCTAACAAATTTGATTTTGAAACATCCCAAAAAATATATTTCCTATCAAGGTACTATTTCTGATTATTTCAGCTTATTCATAATTTATTTTTAATTTTATGCAATTGTAAACCACTGAAATGTAAGATTTTTTTTATTCGACATTGATTTATTACCAACTCTTGTGTAGGGTAGGGTGGGGCTAGTTGAACATGATTTTGCTAATTTGACCCCAGACTCAAAACTCTCATAGATATTTTTGGTTTTTCAACTTTTTAAGATTGTGTCATTATCTGGCTTTATAGTGATATTCATGAATTGATGTAATACGTTGAAGTATTTTAATTTTCACGGAGAAGGAAAAATGGTTCAACTTGCATCATAGGTAGGGCTAGTTGAACCACCCTACGGAGCTTGTTGAACAAAATAGTGTAAAATATTTATTATCATTCACACTTATGGTTTATTTAAATAAATAAAGTTATTAAACTAAATTTATTGAAATAATGGAAGAATATGTTACGTTTAACATCATTGATTACGTATACAATTACAGTTAGAAATCGGAATGGGGCAAGTTGAACCAAATGGTTCAATTGGCCCCACCCATGATTTATTACAAATTTCATCAAATAACTCATATATCCCTAAATGAAATATGATTTTCTATGGACGTGACAAAGTTAAGTAAACACCAATTTTAAACAGACTTACCTTGACCTGGTACCTTTATTACTTGGTATCTATTTTCAAAAAAGCAGTTGAACGTCTTTTTTAACTTTTAGAGCAAAATTCCCACAAAATTCCCGTGTACACGCTTTGAACGCCATGCGCCTTTCGAATGCTTTGTAGGTAGGTCCTCACACTTCTGGCTTGCTAGAACATATTCAGCATTCTTTTTTCGTCTTTCGGATTCCAAGATATATGCGTGGTCCAACAGTCCCTTGGTTCAACTAGCCCCGCCCAACCCTACCTAATATGGAAGTCCCGTGGGTGTAATAAAGACTGAACAAATAAATATTCTTTGTTAAGAGGATTTATAAATAATTAGCGCTATGTGATGATAATTTCATACATTACGTATGCTATAAATGTATTGACAATATCATCAATTAAATTATACATTAGAAAAAAAATTACGAAATAAACAAGGATTGGAACAGACTGCAAGATAGCTAAACACCTCAAGGCAGTGAGATTATCACCTTGTTATTAGGAAATGTTGGATAACGTAAGTAAAAGAGAAATTGAAGATTCAATACAATAGTTGTGTAGGTAGGTCAAAAATAAAGTTGTTATTATTTATTTATTTATATTTTTATACTGGGTTTTTTACAGATGTTCGCACTTGCGTGAGAACATCCAATTATAAAAACTCAGTTATTGTACAAATAGAGATATACAATTACAAAAAAATCTACAATTACATACAATTAAATACAGATACATACAATTAAATACCGATACATACAATTAGAAAAATAGAAAAATCACAAATAAAAAAAATAAAAATAAAATAAAAAACACAAAATTTTATACAAGCTCCTCAAGTAACAAATATTACAATGAGAGGCAAAAGACATAGGAATCACGAGAGGCATGTAAAGAGAGACAATTGACACAATATAATTAGTTACAGCGCCAGAACTTTTTTTCTGAATCCGTACACATTATCGACGAAAATATCTACTTCGGCACACTCTTGTTATATAGTCGACACATCTGGGTTAGAGGGCTAAAGTAGGCTATATTATTTTTAAATGTATTCAGGTGAAAAGTGTTATGACGTCTTCTTAAACAATGGGAATTGGGGACATTTATTTCAATATTGCTAAGACATAGTGTAGTATCAAGATGGCCGTGAATGATTTTATGTAAACATATTAGAGCTGTCAATTGCCTTCCAGTTTTCAGTGTATCAATCTTGAAGTAATCACGACGTACGTCGTATGATCTAAGATGGTCGTGTAGTCCACATTTAAAGGATAACATTCTTAGCATTTTTTTTTGGACTGACTACAATGTTTTCATATTTGCAGTAATGTGGATTCCAAATAGTGCTTCCATATTCAAGTTTACTTCTAATTAAGGCACTGTGAAGGGTCAGAATTGATTGGGGATCTTTGAAAGGTTTACATATTCTGTGAATAAATCCCATCATTTATTTATTGTTATTAAGTTTATTTTGTAGAACTCCATTTTAATTTTTTATTTATTTTATATATTCAATAATATTATTATTCAATGTATAAAAACAGTTTATTATAAACAAGTTCTACTTCGTATTTTAAAAAAAATCCCATAATTTTTAATGATTTGCACTTAATGTCGTTAATGTGTACATCAAATATGAATTTAGAATCAAGAATGATTCCTAGAACTCTTATTGAAGACACTTTTTTGAAAATAATATTATTAATGACATAGGAAAAATTCTTTATAATTCTATTTCTAGTGAAGTTTGAAATGTAACAATTTTCAACATTTAAGTGTATATCATTGACAGTACACCAGTTATTGAGCGTGTCGAGGTCATTTTGAAGCAGTTGATGATTTTAAGATCGTCGTGTATAAATGGTTTGGGTGGTGTTATGGAAAACTTTCTTATAGTTCCAATATTCGCTTTATAAACATGAAATGTAACAATTTTCAACATTTAAGTGTATATCATTGACAGTACACCAGTTATTGAGCGTGTCGAGGTCATTTTGAAGCAGTTGATGATTTTAAGATCGTCGTGTATAAATGGTTTGGGTGGTGTTATGGAAAACTTTCTTATAGTTCCAATATTCGCTTTATAAACATAAACAGATAAATAGAAGTGCAAAAATAATATTATTATCGAAGAAAGCAAACATTTTGTGGCTTGACATTATTCAAAATAAAACAATTTATTTTTTTTAAAACCACTTTATTTTATTAGATAAAATAAAACGGTTTTATACACACTATTTATTTTATTTAAATACGTATATGTTTCTTGCCCTGATGGAGGTTGAGATCAACCGAAACCGGTCGATGTGTATGAATAAAATAAAGTGATTTTGAACAAAGAACAGGTTTCATTTTGTATAATATTTTTAGTAAGGCTGGACGTTGATACCTAAAATCACTTTAGACGCCTGCAGACGAGAGACTTTAGACGCGGCTAGGGTTACCAGATGTCAGGAATTTCCCTGACATGTCCGGAATTTTAGCTGTCTGTCAGGGAAACATGGAAAATTGGATAACAAAGAAAAAATAATATAATAGAATTTACAGAATGGTAGATTTCCTAGCGGAATCGAAAAAATGACAACAATAGAAAATCAAAAATTCAAGATTGTTGATTTTTGTATTTTTGTCCAAGGGACAATGTATTGTGCCATAATTTAAAGAACTATTCCAAAATTTAAAAAAAGACTCCCAACTAAAAATTCTCTGGTGTGCCTTAACCGTAATAGAATGTTATAACCTCAACTGTCTCAGCAACTAAAGTCTGTCATCTGAAAATATATATTATATCGCACTAGTGCGTAAATTGTGATATATTGTTTGATAATACTGAAACATTTCGCAGTCGTTTAAATAATAATCTTTATACATAAAAATCTCGCATCACGATGTATGTTTAAATTAAACTCCGAAACTTCTTAAACGATTTTGATGAAATTTGGCTTACTGTGTGTAATTTGGTCCAACTTAAAAGATGCGATATTTTTTATCTCCGCGTGACCGGTTCATCTAGTAATAATATAAATTATCATTTTTATCGAACGTTTCGTATTTAAATCCATAAAATTAAAAGTAAAAGTATTTAGCTAAGTTTTCAAACTGTTTACGCCCTTTGTGAACTGTCTCAATAACTAACTGCCTTATAAATTAGCTTCTAAGTGTTGTTATTATCTATAAGCTAGCTTTAATCTTTTAGATCACCACTAAGGATGGGAGGAAGGTCTAAGCTAAGGGTTACCCGTCGCAGGGAGGCAAGGAAGAGTCGATAGACTGTTGGAACCGATGGGAACAATTGCAATCCCGAATCTCAATCGATGGCCCTTAGGGGGCTTTGATTTTCTGAGCACACTGGGCAGACTGGGTGTATTAGGTTCACTGTCTATACTCGTCCGGCTGGGCACAATGGGGTCATTGATTTCATCGCTTTTGTAATCAATTGATTCTTCGTATTCATCATAATTTATGGAATCTTCCCAATCTTCAAATGGAACAAATTTTTCCGGGCAGCAAATCTAAAACAAACAATTAATGAATTTATATACAACATGATTTAATTTGAAATCTGTGCATAGAGAATTTTTCCCAACTGCATGAAAAATTATTTTTGTTGATGTATAAAGCAAACCGTCAAAAATATACTTTGGTTAACGTAAATGCGGTACTACAGTTGAACAAATCAAGTGATATCACGTTTTGTAAACATATTTATGTCAGGATTCATCAGATTCATCAGGATTCATCATTCATGATTTGTTTATGTGTAAAATTGAGAAAGAAAATATATGAAACCTCAAGTGAAAGTAGTGGTGTTTTTACGGAACATGAAAAGGGTAACTAAAGGCACAATAATTTAGGAAATTTCGAAGATTTTCAAAGACATTGAGATAATATATTTAGACTACAATCTACATGCCTAGATTACGAAAAACATACACCAAAAGCAACAGAATGAATCGATCATGGGTCATTTGCTCATCATCACGGAAGTAAACAACGAAGAGAACTTAACTCTAATTTGCCTGAAACGTGGGTTCTAACTCTGAAGCTTTTGAAGGTTCTAACTCTAAGCTCTGAAGCAAGTTTACCAGTTTACACCAGGGATGATCCCGTTTAAAGAAGCGATGCGTACTACTAACATTGGTACAGATCCTGTGAACATGACAGAAGCATCAAGATGAAAGTCTGCTGACCACGTGACATCAAGCAGTGTCGCCATCGTTAGACAAAGGGTTAAGAATCCAAAAAATAATCATAAAACAGTATATCATCATTGAGCACGTACAAGTTATTTAAAATCACATTTACCGGAAACCGCCCAGTTGCCGGATCGATCTCACATTTTGATGTTAGGATAAACTTTTTAACAGATTCCGTCCAAGGAATGTTCAATTTTCTCAGATAGTCCATCTTTGCGTAACAAGTCCTTATATACTTGCAGATCCCTGCACTCCCGAGGGGTGTTACGCAGGAATCGCCTAGTACATCTAAAAAATAAAATAAATGGATTAATTATAATATTTAAATCTATAAAACTTTCAGCAATGCGGAAGAATTAGTCAGCTGACCGATCAGGATCGACGATTGTGGGCAATCGACCCAAAATAATGAGCTGAATATCATTTACGTGTATAGTAGTATAGCCTTATCTCCAGCCAGGAACATCATATTTTCAAGATACGGAACATCAGATCTCACGTTAACACGATGCACTTGCATCAGACAATGGAAGAATGAACGCGACACAAGCAGACCAATGAAAATGTCTCAATCGACCCTAATTCGATTTTAAGAATTATTGGGAAGTTTTATTATTCACAATTATTGGTAGTTCTGAACTACTTTTAACGTGTTGACAAATATAAGATATTTTAATTAGGACGCTCGATTTAATGTAAATAAAATAAGTTGTATGTGAGATATTCACTCATTTTTTTAAAAGTATATTTAATGTAAAAAATAAAACAAGTTGTAAGTGAGATATTCACTCATTTTTTTAAAAGTGTATTTAATGTAAATAAAACAAGTTGTATGTGAGATATTCACTCATTTTTTTAAAAGTATATTTAATGTAAATAAAACAAGTTGTATGTGAGATATTCACTCATTTTTTTTAAAGTATATTTAATGTAAATAAAACAAGTTGTATGTGAGATATTCACTCATTTTTTTAAAAGTATATTTAATGTAAATAAAACAAGTTGTATGTGAGATATTCACTCATTTTTTTAAAGTATATTTTACGGCAATAAATCTGGAATATAACGTCTTTCAAATGTCCGTCGCGGCTTAACTTGGTGGCACGTATTCGGGGGTACAATTTTCAATGACTTTGTCGCCAAAATCTGTTTGAATTTGATGGATGGCGTTTGTTATTTTTTTATATGAATACCGAACAAGAGTCCCAACGTCTCCCGTCTGGAGACAGTGAGACTATGGCAATCGTGTCTATGACTATCCCCATGTGGGGTACGTTGTGAGGCTGAAGGCAGTGGGCAGAGGAAGTAGATAGGGACGAGGAAGGTGGGGAAGTACCTGCCTATTCAGATCTAGTCACCAACCATGGCTAAAGCTATTTCAAGCAACGTTTCAATTCTAATTGGTGGTCTTACACCAGGGCGATATTGAGACTATATACCACTCCAGAACTTGCCGCAAATATACTATATATATATAATTTTTATTTAATTAATTGTGAAATAACACAAATTAATCGAATAAAATTAATTTGAGCACGCCGGGCTCGAACCCGCGACCTTCGGATTGGAAGTCAAGAGTGATCAAATATGTGTGGTTTATTTGCATAGACCTGTGATTTTAGATAGCCCAAAGGAAGAACTCTAAAAAGAATTCAAATAACAACTAAATTAGCTCAATACCTAAAAGAGTTAAAATTATGGCTGAGCAATACAGATGTAGAAACATTATTTATTTACTTGTCACTTTCATTTTTGTTTCTTATTTATTTATATTATTTTCTTTTCTTTTCTATTTATTTTCTGACAATTTTTATTTATTTTTACTTTGATTTATTTTAAGTATTCACTTTTTGTACAATCTTCTAGACAAATTTTAATTATAAACTTTCTGTTTTTCTTTAGACGCCCACTGTTATTTTTAGGTTTATTTATTTATTTATTAAATGAATGTTGTACATTGTATAGATAGTTTGTTATTTCATCTGCCATGCTCGGGATGTCCCTGTGTTATGGCGGGTGAAGTTTACAGATAATATAACTATGAATTTATGACAATGAAGTTTACAGATAAAATAATATTTGATAGTAATGAAGTGTAAAGATAATGAAACAATGACTTTATGATAACGAAGTATACAGATAATATAATAATTGATAATAATGAAGTTTACGGATAATATAATAATTGATGATAATGAAGTTTACAGTTAATGCAGCAATGAATTTATGATAATTAAGTTTACATATAATATAATGATTTATGAAAATGAAGTTTACAGATAATATAATAAGGAGTTTATGCCAATGAAGTATACAGATAAAATAATAATTGATAGTAATGAAGTTTACAGGTAATATAATATTGAATTTATGTTAACGAAATTTACAGATAATGTAAAAAAAATAACATTTATATACTTATTACCCACGCACAGGCTGCGCCTTAGTGGGTTCACTTTACTCTTACTATTGCACTGTTTGTTATATGTTATATGTCAAATGTAAAAATTGGAAAAAAATAAAGGAAAAAAAATCGTTAAAAATGCAAGCTCCCCAGTTATTTATTTATTTATTAAAAGAATTTTATACATAGTGTAACATTGTGTTATTTCGTCCGCCATGCTAGGGATATCCCTGTGTTATGGCGGGTGAAGTTTGTAGATTATATAATTTAAGGTAATGAAGTACGTTTACTGATAATATAATAATTAATAATAATGAGGTTTACAGTTAATGCAGCAATGAATTTATGATAGTTAGATAGATAGATAGTTTATGATGTTAACGAAGTTTACAGATAATATAATAATTGATGATAGTGTAGTTTACGGATAATATAATATAGTTAGACCCGAGATTATTTTTCTGCTAACTGTGTATTTACAACAGTTAATAAATGTTATGTTACATTATTATTCTGTTTTTATTTATTTTTTTATTATTTACTTTTAATTTACAATAAAATAAAATAAAATAATATTAAACAATTAAACCGTACGGTCTCTGTGGGGGGCCGGTGATGATTTTCAAAACGATACGACAGGACTTGTGTCAGAAATTTCGTTTGAACGTTTTCAATTCGATTAATATACGTTTGATATTGAGGATTCCAAACGACAGATGCAAATTCGAGTCGAGGTCTTACATTATGCCATATACTGTGGTTAAATGTATAAGGTTCATTGAATTAAAAAAAAAATAATAATAATAATAATTTAAAAAAATAATAATAATAATTTTTTGACGCGTAGAATGAAACCTATTTGTTTGTAGGCTCTTTCTAAGATGTTTTCAATTTGATCTTTAAACATTAATTTAGAATCAAGTAATAATACCCAAGGTCTCCTCAGATTATTTCTACTCGTTGGTGAGGAACATGGTCTTGGTTCATGGAACCATATTATTGATCATAGAATATATTTGTTTTTTAAACTCTCTACAAACGAGCTTAATATATCCCAAATTTATGTCTTTCTTTTAAATTTTCAATAATATTATTATTTAAATTAAACAAAGTAATTTTGTATAGACCACTGTAATCAATGTTATAATATATACATGTTTTAAAACCGATGGTTTCTTTGTCAGGAATAACAAAATAATAAAAAAATAACAAAAGAAACCAACAAGTATAGACAAAAAGAACAATAGACAAAAATATTACAGAGAGAGGTGATTAAGTACTTAAAAATATTATAAAAACCACTATATAAAATAAAATATAAAAATTATTTTAGAATATGTTAACATTACATTATGTAGATATTAAAAGAATTATTTAAAAAAATAAAATAAGATATTCAGGTTGTTTAAAAAACAAAAATAAATTCATTATAAATATAAGTATTAATATGAAAATAAGTTTAGGAGATAGGTATTTAAAAAAAAAATTGATTATTAATAATTTTTAATAGACTATTGACACTTTTAATCTAAGTTTTCTAATTAAAAATCTGTTGTGTTTGTATATAAAAATTTTAACCCTTTATTTTTATCAAAATAATGATTTGTTTCTAAAATATGGTTTGCAAATTCAGAATAATTATTATTATTCAAGAACCTTACATGTTCCTTAACTTTAATATTAAAATTTCTAGAAGTCTTCCCTATGTAAAAAAATATAAGGTGCTTAAATAATAATCATATTCTAAAATAAATTTTTTATTTCAATTTATATAAATGTTTTTTATAATATTTTTAAGTAATTTATCACCTCTCTCTGTTATATTTTTGTCCATTGTTCTTTTTGTCTATACTCTTTTTTTTCTTTTGTTATTTTTATTCATGTTATTATCCTGACGAAGAAATCATCGGTTTTGAAATATGTAAATATTATAACATTGATTAGAGTGGTTTACACAAAATTGATTTGTTTCATTTAAATAAAATGACGCCACAAGGTAAGTTTGCAAATATCGATACGATACGATACGATTGTACCACCCCAGCCAGGAGAACTCCTGTCCCGGTAAGACCGGTACACCAGGGGGCACTGATTTGTTAGGACTGGAATATGTGCTCTAAGGATGGGAAGGAGGTTGGAGTTTAATCGACCGGTATACATGGCAACCTAATAAGCCAATATTGGAATTTAGGATGGGCAGGAATAAAGGAATGGATTGAGCGTTATAATTTATTTTTTCCTTCTTTATGCCTTCCTTTTTCTTGCCTCTTCTCGGCTCTTCTTGGATCTTAATGTCTCTTCTTGGATCTTCTCCTCTCTTCTCGGCTCTTCTTGCCTCTTCATGACTTTGCTTCTTCTTGTTTCTTCTGGGATCTATCATCTCTTCTTGGCTCTTCTTGCTTCTTTATTGATCTTCTTGCCTTTCCTTTTATCTTCTCGCCCCTATTTATCTCCTTTTGGATCTTCTTGTATGTTCTAACTACTTACCGACCGTTCTTCTTGAATATTCAAACCTAATAATCAAATAAATGTGAAGTGACACCTCTCGAAAGTACAATCGATAAAACCCGACTGAAATAAAAATAAATAAAAAAACATCTTAATGGCCGACGCCAAACTCTCGCTGCGCGCCTTTTAACTCCGTTCGCGCAATATCTCTCCCGTCAATTCAATAGTAAATAAATACTCAAGTACAGTCGTCATCTCAATGAACTCAATTATTTATGATATAGCTGTCATTAAGTTTACCAACAAATGACAAAAATGTACCCAAATGTGAGATTTTTATGGACCCAAATAGGGCTAGTGATTCTACTAATGTGACTGCCTCAGACCTAGGCATATCAAGTGGGGCCTATTAACATCAACAAAAGTGAATATGACTTATCTTATTGATCTGAAGAAATTCTTTGTCTTCCCGCGTCCAACACTTTGGTACACCACTTGAGATTGACACAGACTCTCTGCGTATGAATTTACAAAATAAACATCGATTAAGTTTTAAAACATATAATTTAAATCTAGCATAACTTCTTTTCCGAGAGAGATAAAATTATTTCGCGAAGTTTAACAGATATAACTGATTGTTACGCGTGTGTGTGACAAAATTCAAAAAGGTAGGTTGAAAAATAGAATAGTTATTTGAAAAACAAGCCAGGATCAATCACATCCTGTTCAACGGAGAAAAAAAAAATATATATATATTATTTTTTAATTGATTTATAACCAATTTTTGCTGTTTAATGTTTAAAGCTGACAGCTGCTTTGTCTTATGAATATTAGACTGTAGTGACAGTTTGATGAGTGACAATTATTTGATAACTATTTCTGGCTTTGTAAAATTATGGAGAAATGAAAGGTGAATTTAAATATATATTTTTTTTTTAAATGGGCAAATTTCAAAATTACTATGAAGATTGGAGGTGAGTTCAGACTTAGAAGAGATGAGATATTAAATGGAGGGAAGACATTGTTTTATAAGGATTGATGGAATAGAGGATATTTTGTTTAGAGAGGGACAACCAAATAATATATGATCTAAAGTTCCCACTTCTAGACCACAGAATGTACAATCTAGGGGGGTCAAGGGCGTGAATTTTAAAAAGGTAAGAAGGAACAGAATAATGTCCGATTCTCATTCGAATAAGTAAGGAATCAAATCCAAATTGAGATGGAGAGAGATGCCGCAAACTTGTTTATAAATAAACTGTTTTTGATTCAAATGGAGTTCTACAAATAAAATATGATAACGATAAAATATGTGTAGCTCTCCCTAAACTTTATTTTAAGAAAACACAATTTACTTTAGTTAAACATTTTAGCCTTAAATCCCTAACAATGGATGAGTGCGTGGTATTATATGATAAGTACCTTCACTATATGAAAAAACACCCTTTTATTATATTAATAAACAGTTAATGTTGGAACTCACCACTCATTGCAGGGGTGGTGATAATCGCCAGTGCGAAGATCGCACCACAGAGGCGATAAGTCATTTTAGACGCGAATACCATAAAAAATAATTAGTTTTGGTGACGTTATCGACCGAGAGTTGGACGTTATACTGCTAGGCTCTGGGAAAAACCAATTCTCATATGCATATTCTGGTATGCCTGCCCCACACTAACAGCGTTGGAGCACGGGCGTAGGACGCGATGATCGCCTCGCAGCGGTCCGTTATTTAAATCGCACACTAATTAGTTTCATACAAATTAGACTAAACTACACTTTCAAATTGACTCAATGTACATAAGCTAACTAGCATTTGTTTTCTAATTGTTTTTTGAATTATTATATATGTATATTATAACAAGATTGCAAAAAAATCCGTTTTTAAAAAAAGACAACTAATTCGTCATTCTAATCAGTACATTAAAGCATTACTTTCTTACGTAACACAGGCTAATTGTTTCACTATACAATGTACGGGAAACACTCACGAGATTTTCAGTAATTTATATTTACGCGTAAACATTACAAAAATAAATTTAAAATTAAAAAATTTATCTTATTATGGTTAAATACACCCACAGGTGGTTTTCAAGTATTAAATTGTGATATGTTAGAGTTTTCAGGTCAAGATTGTCTAAAATGAAACAGTGCATCGCATCACCTACACCTACATCAGTATTTTGGGTCTGAATAAATAAATTAGAGGAGATACTAATAACAATGAGCAATGAAAACCTAGGCATCTTCCGTATACTACTACTTTGCAGGACCACTCAAGAAAAAAATCGCTGGATGTCTCGGCGAGACATATCGCCATTAGTGGAGAGCAGGCATTATATTTTTGGTAAAACCCTGAACTCAAAATAACCGGTTCAATAGGTAAAATTCCTGTTTGAACATATGTAAAGCTTGTTTTTAATAGGTTTCGTGCTATATAATATATATGCCTTTACATGTTCTGACGATACAAAATGTTTGAATATGTATGTCATTCAATCGTATCAGTTATGCCCGTAGAATAAAATAAAAAAACTAGAAGTACCTTCCACAAAAATTTTACAGAAAACACATAGTTTCTGTTTTCCTCATTTCCATCAATCTCCAACTACGGGATATTTCAGATTTGTCACTGAACGAATAACATTTCCTCATTTCCATCAATCTCCAACTACGGGATATTTCAGATTTGTCACTGAACGAATAACATTTCCTCATTTCCATCAATCTCCAACTACGGGATATTTCAGATTTGTCACTGAACGAATAACATTTCCTCATTTCCATCAATCTCCAACTACGGGATTATTCAGATTTGTCACTGAACGAATAACATTTCCTCATTTCCATTAATCTCTAACTACGGGATTTTTCAGATTTGTCACTGAACGAATAACATTTCCTCATTTCCATCAGTCTCCATCTACGGAATTTTTCAGATTTGTCACTGAACGAATAACATTTCCTCATTTCCATCAGTCTCCATCTACGGAATTTTTCAGATTTGTCACTGAACGAATAACATTTCCTCATTTCCAGCAATCTCCAACTACGGGATTTTTCAGATTTGTCACTGAACGAATAACGTTTCCTCATTTCCATCAATCTCCAACTACGGGATTTTTCAGATTTGTCGCTGAACGAATAACATTTCCTCATTTCCATCAATCTCCAACTACGGGATTTTTCAGATTTGTCACTGAACGACTAAAATTTCCATCAATCTCCAACTACGGGATTTTTCAGATTTGTCACTGAACGAATAACATTTCCTCATTTCCAGCAATCTCCAACTACGGGATTTTTCAGATTTGTCACTGAACGAATAACGTTTCCTCATTTCCATCAATCTCCAACTACGGGATTATTCAGATTTGTCACTGTACGAATAACATTTCCTCAATTTTGGAAAACTAAACGAACATCATTTCCTATATATGAAGAAAGTAATGCGATATAAGATTTACTGCCGTTATTGGCTGAGTAATATTCTACTCGTATTTTGAGATGAACTTTGGTATTTTGGCGTAAGATTACATGTTGCTGAGCGGTGTGGTAATAGGCAATACAGTTACAAAATGCTTTCTAAACAAAATATCAATAAAACAGAATTGTAATTTTTTTTAAATGCCAATTACAATGAATTCTGTAGAAATGAGAATCCGAGTTATATGTATTGCGAAATGTTTTTTTATATCAGTGTAAAAAATGGAATGCTAGGCTGTTGTAAACCTAATTAGTAAGATTAAGAGGCTAGACTTTGAACCACACGCGAAACACCCGCGACTGTCATTCTGTTCCGCTCACAATAAGCTCACGCACACTTACAATACATGCGAATGCAAAATGTGCGAATGAGACAACGCTCAAATTTACCTACAGAAATTGCTCGAAAAGGGGTTTATGGAGAATACACTTTTCTACACCGAAACTTTCACGAATGTGAAATTTTAAAAAATATGTATTTTTTAGAAAGAAGAAGCTACGTTGGTAGCTTTTTATAATTTTATAATTCTTTATGAGAGTTGAGTTAGCAGCACTTTTTCCTTAAATAATTTTTTTTGATAAATCGTACATGTTTGACAGTGAATGTTTACGTTAATACGAAACGCATCGAAAATTCAAAAACATACCAACATAGTTTTCACGCTCTAGAAGGCAGTATAAAAAAATATATTCATTTTGTGCAATTTTCGATGTAGAAAAGTGTTTTTTCCCGGGCGTCCTTTTTGTATGGGCCGAAAAGCGAAGTCAATCATCTTAAGAGACGGATTTAAAGGTTTGGACATGTACAGTGGATTAAGGAAGAGAGGAGTGTAAGGATGTGACGCGAATGTTAATGTTATTGTAAAAGAAGTCGGGAGTGCCCGAGGAAGACTAGCTGTAAGCTGAAGGGAGCCAACTCATCACAGTGTAGTTAATATTTAAGATTTTTGATAGTATGTTGATCATATATGAAGACGATCATTTCAGAATCGAAACTTTGCTTAAAATGACTTTACCCGTGTTTGGTGACCAGATCTGAATAGCCAGGTATTCCCCTCTTCCTATTCCCTTCCCCATTGCTTTTCCCTTCCCATTATCTTCAGGGTCAAAACATACCCCAATCAGGGATACCAGACTCTTGTGCCGTATTCACATAATTTGTTAAAATTAATATCGACATCTTTTTAAAAAATAACGTCAACAAAACGCAAAACTATATTTTTTTCTACAGCTACTGAGCGCATAGCCAAAAAATGTTGTTCCATTAGCCTAATATTTGCGATAATCCATTTTAATTATATCGTAAAAAACCAGCATTTTCATTTGAATTTCCTTCGAGCAAATATATGAGTTAATTCAGAATGCGAAATGATTTGTAAAAACACGGTTTTTGCATGTTTTGGCATGCTTCATACTTTTCGCTTTTATTCAAAACATACGAATATTATATACGTTTTTAGATTTTCACGGTCAAAAGCATTTTCGTTGTTTGTTTTTGGGGTGTTATGCCGTGTTGTGCTACCTCCTTCTTTACCCGACGTTTCGGACAGCGTTGCAGTGTCCATCATCAGGGCAGATCCGGCAGATCCGTCGGATCCGCCGATGGACACCCCAAAAACAAACAACGAAAATACGAATATTAGTTCATTCATATGTACCTTACAAACACGCTATTAATTATACAGAATAGATCCATTCCTTTCCCCTCCTTCCCACCATCCCATCCCCATTGGCTATGTAACACTTTTTCTTCGTACTAAACTATTAAAACACTTCAGTGAAAACCTATTGTTGGTTGAGTAATTTGCACATATTTTGTCACACATTGTTAAATATTGTAACTGTTGATTTTCCGAATAAAATAATATCTCTCCAAATCCAATCTTATTAAAACAAAACCCCGCATTTACTTACAACCGAAGGTCTTCAAAACTGACGTTTATAATTGAATGACTTGCCTTGACAATAGCACATTTCACAAATCGTTTAAAATATGATTAATAAACTCTAAAACATATTTCCACCTTGGAACAGGTATTTTCAGACTGTTTTGTTAGTACCAAATCGTATTAATTAAATTTACGTGGAAATGTTAAATTAGTCCGGTCAAAAAAAATAATTGAGTGGAATGTAATTAAAATTTATAATCATGAATTCGTACTGATGGACTTTCAACACGAGTAGAGAGTTCGTTGTTTCTTTAATAATTGCAAATTCCTTTGTGGGGTCACTTTAAGAGGCTAAACTTTGCACACGCGGAACTCACGCGTCTGTCATTCTGCCCCACTCACACACACTTACGATACATGCGAATGGGACAACGCTCATATTTATCTACAGAAATCGCCCGAAAAAGGGTTTCGGGAGAAAACATTTTTCTACACCCAAACAAACGAAAATGTAATATAAAAACAAAAATATATTCTCAAAAGAAGAAGCTATGTCGGCATGTTTTTATAATTTTGTAATTCTTTATGAGAATTAAGTTAGCAGCACTTTTTCCTAAATTAATATTTCCCGATAAATTATACATGTTTGACAGTGAATGTTTACGTTAATACGAAAGGCACAGAAAATTTAAAAACATACCCACATAGCTTTCACCTTCTAGAAGGCAATTTAAAAAAAATCATTTCCTGCAATTTTCGATGTAGAAAAGTGTTTTTTTCCCGGGCGTCCTTTTTTATGGGCCAAAAAGCGTAGTCTATCATCTTAATTAATTAATAAAAGAAACATTTATTGGACAACCAACACTTCTGTCGTATGCCATCCAAGTGGTCGCTACGTTTGGTAGTTTAGCAGAGGTGCCCGGGTTCATGGGGTGAGGTTTGTCTGGATATTGGCGGCGGGTGCGTCTGTCCAGCAACCGCGTAGCAGGCCGGATCGGGAGAGACTGGTTGAGGGGGATTTTTTTTATCTCTGCAGCAGGAATTTCTGGGAACATCGCCTTACACCTCAGTGGGAGGGATAGATGTCTACGTCCGTCAATCCTGGATATACTGACCTCCAGATTCCTACCCAACCCACATATCTTTATCTTTCCCAGAACTTTCTCTCCTTTCTGCCATCCTAATTTACTCTGTCTTGACTATTGTACTACGATTTCTTGTAAGCCATGGAGTCTTTTTCAGTTCTCAAAAAAAAAAAAAAAATGTATGCCATATTAGTTGAATTGTTACCTTGATGAAAAAGTACAGATATAATTAGATATTTCGAGGTGGGGGTAGCGAGGATAGAGAGTTGGAGGGAGGAGAGTGGAACAGTCAAAATAAGGAAACATGGTTAGCAATTGTTATTTGCAAGGTGCCATTAACTTACTACCTAAACTCATTTTTTTTTTTTGTAAATCTCTTTTAAAATATGAATAAACTGGTCCGACGCTCTGTAGGGAATCCGCTTGCACAGCGCGTATAAACTGATATAAACTGTGCCACCTAAAGTTTAAGTTTAGACTTACGGAATTAAATACTTCGTTTGTAAATGAAACCATACATGATTTTACTTCATTGGCAAGCCAGAGATAACGTTATCTTTATAAGTTTTTCTTTAAAGATATAAAGATAAGATTATAAATTACATTTATTGAGAACATGGTTAACATAACTTGTAATTGAAATGATCATTAAAAATCTTGTTTAGTGTTTTAATATTCGTCGGCCTCGGAAGCATCGTCATCAGGTAATGAACCAGTATCCGCATCATCTCCAAAAGGAATCAGTTTTCTCGGACAGCACACCTAAAACACAATTTTAGAGTAATTTAACAAAAATTATTTTGAAGATCTAAGATATGTTATTACAAGCAACTCGCTTGAAGCGAGTGAGAATATAATTATTATTTTTAATTGATTAACTAATGCTTAAGACAAGATTTTTATGCATAGCACAAAGGGTAACAATTATTATAAGCAATTATTATTAGCATGAAACACTCATCACATTGAAAAAATCTCCCAAGAAAAGATACATGCCGCCGACGGGACTCGAACCCGTGTCCTTCTGATTTCCGGTCAACTGCTCTGTCCACTGAGCTATGCATAGCACAAAGGGTAACAATTATTATAAGCAATAATTATTAGCCTGGAACACTTATCCACATTGAAAAAATCTCCCAAGAAAAGATACATGCCGCCGACGGGGCGCGAACCCGTGTCCTTCTGATTTCCGGTCAACTGTTCTATCCACTGAGGTATGCATAGCACAAAGGGTAACAATTATTATAAGCAATAATTATTAGCCTGAAATACTCATCCACATTGAAAAAATCTCCCGCATAAAAATCTTGTCTTAAACATTAGTTTATCAATTAAGAATAATAATTAATATTTGACGAGTTAAAGTATTTAACTTAAAATGTAGACATAATATGTCTCGACGCTACCTAATGGGAGATTTAGTACTTACAATGTCTTTCTCACATAAAAATAAATTTGCTTGTTTGCAGGTGAAAAAATGTAATAAGCAGTAATTGTTGAACGAAAACACCAGTATATATTGAATTATTTGGCGGGTAGGAGATAAGCCGACGTAGTTATAGAGCTGTTGACCGGAAATCAGAAGGCCACGGGTTCGAGTCCCGTCGGCGGCACGATTTTTTCAATGTGGATGAGTGTTTCGGGCTAATAATTATTGGTTATGATAAGATGTGAGAATGTACATTTAAAATGTTCAAATTGAAACCAAAGGTACAAATATTGTGACTTAATAAGTATATAGTTTTCAATTATATATTAAAACATTTCTAAACTACATTTTTGAACTAAAAAACCAATTTCAACAAACACAAACTATCACTAACAGACCGGTTAAACAAGGGTACAAAGAAAACACAAAAAACTCAGATGGTAAACATAAGCTTTGGATAAAGACGCCATAAACACCAGGCAATAAAAGCTTTCGACAATCACACTTCACTGAAATCAGTGAAAAGCAGTGAGTGAATAAAAACAAACAGTGATGTGTGAGTAGTCAAATTGATACAACTAACTGAATATAGAGTTTATCAAATATAAGTAGAAAATATAAAAAATGTTACCAAAAAATTTGTAGGCTAGCATCAACAATTTAACTGTCAAATGTGAATAATATTTTCCTGTGGAATTTTGTTTAGCGATAGAGCACCGGTTTTCAAGTGATATTGTGTTTAAATTGGATTTATTTTCGAGTTTCAAGTAAAATCTATCATCAACATGAATTAAACAATAAAAAATGGCTCTAGGGAGGTAACTTTTAATGTTTTTCTACGTCGTTTGGAAGAATCAAAAACCGAAAGGTTCTCAATTGGTGTAACGGACATTTATAGGCAAACTTCTGAGATGAATAGTTTTTAGTTAAGATTAATTTGTTTTTAAATCTGTAACACTTTTAAATGGTAAGAACATATTTTCTATTGCTCGAAAACACTTATAATGACTTTTTATTCAAGGTTATATTTACATTGCAATGACACTGCATATTAGACGTGGGCAAAATTGAATGAATGATTTGAATGAATCAATTCAATCTTGTAACACACTCGATCTGATTCTCATTTTCAGAAGGAATTAAATCTTCATTCCTTACAGATTTTTTAAACGGCACCATATTTTTATTTCTATTTATTTTACATTAAAAAAATATTTTATGTTAACGATTTACATATTTTAATGCTTCGTAGAAATTTTATTTAATATTATTCTGTATGTTTACTGCGCTGATAAGTTACCTATAAGCGCGCGCCGCGAAGATACCGGAGGTAATATGCTATATGCATTGTACTACCTCTATCACGTATAGTATATCCCGCGCCGAAAACCCGTAGGTCAGAGAGTCCCCACACCTCCAGCCCAGGCGACAAAACGTTGCGAGTCGAACGAAGTAGTTCCGAGTTCAGAGCAACGCATCTCTTTTACAGTCCCATATGTCCCACTCATTCATGGAATTAATAAATGTATTCCTTATTCAGTTGTGTCGTCATAGTCCTACAAGTCTGTCCGGACCGAAGCGGTCAAACCCAATCTCTGTGTCACTTCTGTTCCACTAATTCAACGAATGAACGAATTAGTATGATCGCCTCTTTTTCAAATCCCGCTCCCATGATCGAGTATGTACTGCCTCTTTTGAAGTTATCGAGTCGTTAGGTTCGCGGAACGCAAGTAAATTAAGTCACAGCAAGTCAGAAGACACTTGCAAGTCGGAAGTTCCTAATCCAATCCTTAACGACCGCTGCGAATCGGTTCGTCGTTAGTCCCCGCGCAGCGGAACCGTTAATTTAGTTCCCAGTCTCACGAAAACTTTGCACTTCGGCTAGCGTAAAAATACTGAAAAAACAAAAGTGACTGTTATATTTTTTCTCCCTTCCACTTGCGAAAATCATGCAATACGTTTAGAAACAAAACGATGTTTATTTATATTATTGTTTTTATGATATGTTATGTCACAGTCATAGTTAGTTAGTTCCATTTCTAGCAGTTTTGACTAGGTCCACAGCTCGCGAGTTAATAAGTCACTGCAAGGCAAGACACAAGACACTGCTCAAAAGATACAATTCATTCTCAATGCCTGCGCAAATCCGTTTGAGAGTGCGGTGCGATTCCCCCATGGGCCGAGCCGTCAATTTAGTTACATCGTAGGTCGAAAACTTCCGATTTCGAGCCCTGCATAAATTGGGTAGAATGCGTTTTATATTCGATCACACGAAGCGGAACTATTTTGAGTTTAAAAGAAATATAATAAAATTAGTAAAACTGTTTAATTTGATGATTTATTTGATAGCCTTATAAAAATACATTTCTTCTATCGGTTTTGCTGTCATAACATCACACATTAAAAAATTTAAAACCCCGTCGTCGTGATTTTCGTTGATCAGTGTCTAAATTTTTTATTTTATTATTATTATATACATATATATATATTTTTTTTTTTTTTGAATTTTATGAATTAAAGGATCGAATGAAAGGAATCAGATCAAAAGGCCAAGGGAATCAGACTGAATCGATTCACTACTGTGAATAAATCTGCCCATGTCTACTGCATATGTACAAAACTGTAAGTAACATTTTTTTTAAAACACAAATTTTTAGTTTTATTTGAATAATTACAATTTTAATGCGCTTTGTTTCAATATTTTAAAACATTGATACATGTTTTAAGTATGAGTTTATTTTATTTACAAAGATGTACAATATTGTTAGCTATCATGACCGGTCAGTGGTTGTGTGGGCATCGCGTTTGGCTCCCACCCAGGCGTTCCGTGTTCGATCCCTCGGCTGGATAAGTCCTCCATCACAACACAAGCAATATCTTCTGCTTAGTGTGGTGGTAGTAGGAGATTTTCAAATGTTGTTGGGTTATTCGTAACCCGGGAATGTCTGTCTTTCTTTAAAAAAAAAAATTGAAAAAAATCATAATTGTATATTTTTTCGCAGGTAAATCAGAAAGTACCGCGAAGCGAATTGTCAAGGGGAGCGAAACAAACTGGGGTAATCCGAAACTCCAGGCAAAATAAGGAAGGGTCGCCCTTCGAAAGCTATAGATAGTTTTTACGCCAGTGCTATTCGTCAAAAGGTACATTTTTTTAGGGAGATGATCTAAAGCCCGGGAAATGCTAGGTACTTCAGCTAGTAATTATATAATATAATTATAATATAATAATATAATATAACCATATAATCTGCATACTTCACCCGCCATAACACAGGGACATCCCTAGCATGGCGGGCGAAATAACACAATATGTACACTATGTATAAAATTCTTTAATAAATAAATAAATAAATAAATTAATAAATGCAATCATTATTGCGACTATTTGTTTTCTTCAGTTATCATTAATATCTTAAAACAAATTTATAGTTTTGAAATGTTTTAAAAATTAATAATTATTTTATTTTGTACAAAAATGCAATTACCGTGTTTTTTCCATCCTTCATTATCAAACACACTGAACTTTTAATGTACTTTTGAATTCCTTCAGACCACGGGATTGGCCTTGTCATGAGGTATGACATCAACTCGCGGCACTCCCTTATTCGCATGCAAGTCCCAGGACCTTGGTATGGTGTTGTACATGGTTCTAGAAAACAATATGTTACTTATCAGTTTCTACCCGGAATCGTGGCAAAATCAGGACAGAGCTGTCACATACAATAATTTTTAATTACCCTTAGATTCACATAAAACCATGGATAACCCAAAGAAAAGAGATATACAGGATGTTTCGGTACGTACCCGATAAACTTTAACTGGCGATTTCTGATCGTGTTTAGAGTTAAACATGTTATGGCGACTTGGCTCTCCGGTAACGTTTTTTTTTAATAAAAAAATTCCACACCCCGTCACTGTCCACAACTCTGGCATACCCCCACCTCGTTACTCGCACCAATAGCGCGAAAGAGCATCGCGGCGGGTGGCGAGGTGGGGGTATGTCGGAGTTGTGGACAGTGACGGGGTGTGGATTTATTTTTATTTTTTTTATTGAAAATAAATGTTACCCGAGAGCAAAGTCGGCATAACATTTTTTACTCTAAATATGATCAGGAAACGCTGGTTAAAGTTTGTTGGGTACGTACCGAAACACCCTGTATATGCAGGGTATATTGTTTTGTTTTTTTTTTTATTATTTATTAATCTTAACGCATTCATACATGGAGCAACTTACAAGTGACTCGAGCTTCATGCGGATAGCACACACGTGAGTACCCGCCATATTATCATTGCTCGTGAGCACATATACACATCGCTCATGAGTACCCGCCATACTATTTTGCTAGTATTCGCACACGATGCTACGCGCACCGTATGGTAAATAGTATGGGAGGTACTCACGAGCGGCACGCGTCCTCTGCACGTGAAGCTCGAGTTGCTTTTAAGAAGCTCCATGTATGAATGCGCCTAAAGTACGATTACGTATACACATTAAGAAAAACATTAAACATGTTACACCTTTATTTAGAACAGTGTTCATATTAAAAAGGCGGAGAAACGTATGTAAATAAAATTTTATCATACACTTTTTAGGAGTAAGGAGCGAGAAAAAACTAATAATAGATATGAAAGACAACCGAAAAAATCAGTAGAGATAAAAGAATTAGAGATAAAAAGAGAAAAAGGATTATTATTGAGAAAGATTGAGATTGAGATTATCACTTATTCATTTGCGATCTGCAATTGTCCTAGGGAACAATGAGAAGTTACCGACAATCGGTCGGTAACTTCATATAGATCGACCATGCTAGCACACCAGCTCACCAAACACATTAATTTCATTGCAGTGCCTCTTTGATAGTCTGTTCAGTGTGGTTGTAGTTCGGCAAACTTACACGTAGGACATTTTTTTGGAGGCCTTAAGAACAATATTTTCCTTCGTGGCCTATATAATCTTTCTATTCTGCAGACAGAAAATTTCTCAATTTTCATCTTGGCTAGTCTAGTTACATCCCATGATTTTTTACAGGTAAACAACTAGTGGTATCAAAAATTGGAAGTCAGATAACATCACTTTAGTTGGGCAAAGTTCTAAAAAACATTTTTACCAAAATAACCTTTGAATGCAAAACCATTTATTTTGCTCTTTTGACATTTCATATCTCAGAACAAGGCAAATTTGAAGTTAGACCCCTGTCCAAATGAGGTGGCAATATAATGTAACTAACTTTGTGAAAAAGATATCAGTCGGATTTGAAATTCGGGTAAATTCACATAGATGTCATCAATCGCTTAGCGAAGTTTTCAACCTTGAAGTTTTGTTTGGGTTTAAATAATATATATTCATGGAAACAAATAGAGAAGGGTGTGAGTCTTTACTTTTCTATTACCAACTTTAAATTAAATAGCAACTTGCTGTACTCAAGCAGCTTATCTCCTAGACAAAAGTTAAAAAAAAAAACACACAGAGTTCCAATACAATATTTATATAAAAAATGTAACGTTCTCCAAATTGTGGGTTAGTTGGGAGACATTACATACCCTTAGGGGGTTTCTCACCATCCTCCCAATAGCTTATCTACACTAATAACGAATATTTTAGATTTACGATTTAAGGTTTATTTATCTATTATGTTGGAGTTTATAATTCGGTACTGGAACCTATGAATAGTGTCTATATATTGGATAAGTTGGCCGAGTTTTCTAATCGCTGCGAGTATTTTATTTTTATTTTTAATAATATTCGTTATTAGGGTAGATAAGCTATTGGGAGGATGGTGAGAAACCCTCTTAAACCATTACATATAGAAAGAAATGGTCTTAAATTAAATTTACTTGAACAATTAGAAATCAATAAACGAACGAAAGACCCTAATTTAACATTAATTAATAAAGTAAGAAATAAATTTATTCCTCCCTTCTCAATATGTTTACAAAACCTAAACAATATAACACATCAAAATATTCATAGCAGTAACGTTATTATTAAACAATTAAGGGGGTTTCTCACCATCCTCCCAGTAGCTTATCTACACTAATAACGAATATTTTCGATTTACAATTTACGGTTTATTTATTTATTAAGTTGGAGTTTATAATTCCGTACTCGACCCTATGAATGGTGACTATATATTGGATAAGTTGGCCGAGTTTTCTAACCACTGCGAGTATTTTATTTTTATTTTTAATAATATTCGTTATTAGGGTAGATAAGCTATTGGGAGGATGGTGAGAAACCCCCTAAGAATACATTAACATTTATTGAGGTGGGAACAGATTTTAAAGTACCCTACGCCCTACATAATAAAGAATCTATTGTTACAATTATTTTCTCAGCAAATTGGTTTAACCGGTAATAAATCAATGTATTGATAGACCTTCAAAATTGACATTTAATATCGTGTAAATAAGTCATCTCAAAGTGGTATAACCACAGTTTCAAAATAACCTTGTAGGCCGAAACAGCTGTCACGATTATTAAAAAAAAACTGCAGAACTTAATAAAAACATTAATAAATTTAATATCTTAAAATTTAATTTAAATTAAATATATTAAAATTAAATGGAGTTCTACGAATCAAAAAACCACTCTTAATGAGGTGACCATGAAAAGGACCGGTCACCATGAAAACATATCATTTTTTAATGTACCACATACCACACAGGACAGCTGCAAATGACGCAAGAAGAAGCAACACCTTGATGTTTGCTCGGTAATACTTCATCGTGAGTACGAAAAGCCAATAAAAAACGTAATCATTCAATGATTGTTACAACTGTATCACTATGTACTGACTACTGTCAATAATTAAATAGGTATTTAAAACTTTAAAATTTTATGAGACTCTACCAGCAGTGTTTTATAGTTCTCCGTTCAAGAGAGAAGGCAGACATCTGTTCTAAACAAATTTAAAACCAAATTAAGCACATAACCGGTATTTGGTTTTCTACTTTTTTGGCCCATAGATACCTCCAACCCAAGTCAAGTTTAGAGATGCTAAACGTGTTGGATAGAAATAAAGACAACATCGTAAAGCGTGTTATAAAAATACCAAATAAATAAAATCAACTCCTTTATTGTGAGAACAACAAAGTATAAAACTGAATATCTTTTCGAGCACGAGACCTTTGTTAGATTACATAGGTCCCAGAGATTTCGGTACGCAGGTTAAAATAATGGAAGATGGTAGAAGGACGTGGATGCTCCAGTGGAAACGATACAGAAGCAGATCAACGAAAAGATTGATAGACTGTTGTATTAGAATGGATTGGAGCAGGATTTGAAGGACTAAAAGACAGTCAGGAGGCAAATGGAGAGGGGTCGCAGCCTGTTAGTGGAGAAAATTATTTGAGGAGGAAGCTACATCTTACCCTGGAATGTAACGCCATGATGATGGTGATAAATAAAGTATAAAATTATAGTATTGTGGTCATATCATTATCAAAATATTGATATTACGAAGACCTCGGGCTAAGTGAAACTACGAGTAATATATATGTTTTGAAAGTGAAGCAATTAATGCACTGCGTAATATTGAGAACTAGTCAAACATAAGTAAGTTAGTATTATCAGTTTGACAAAGCTATCAGCATTAATATCTATCTGGAAGCAAGAGCTTAGTTATTTTATAAAAACCTTTTTAAATGTAAAAAAAAAAAAATTTAAGTTCAAGGCGTTTACCAGATGTATTTTTTTAAATGCGTCGAATTAATGACATCTGAGTTTTCGAATTTATTTGCATAAAACGATCCGTAGATTTTCGTCATATAATTTTTTACGTAATTTTTAACCACATAACCATGTGTCAGTTCCGAGAACACAGACCTTCAAGGCAGAGCTGATAAACGCAAGAACGAGCCGTAGAAGCGACCTCGTGTGACAAATGTCAACCGTGTACACATGTTGGGCGCGCGTTTGGCGTATTTTCCGACTGTGCACCAGTGCCGAGGGGATCAATGACGCTAGTTCCTCAGAGCATCTTCCATTGGAATACCGGTAGACAAGGGTAGCATTCCCACCCGACGCCTGTACTCTTAATTCGTTTGTTACGATGGGAAAATCTATCTAACCTTAAAATTTCTTTTTATCTTCATTTTACATTTTAACGTCCTTTATACAAATAGAATGGCTTCAGATGCGCCTTGTACTTTTTAACTCATATGGGTGTTTAATATTACCTGGCTATTAAAGACTTAAAGTCTAGAAAATACAGGCCTTGTATTTTCTCGGTAAGAAAAAATTCGTTACCTAAAAAACCCTATTGAAATCGCTTGTATTTTTTCCAGAATCGTCATCAATCCGAGCATCACCGGCGACAGCCTACTGCAGGCAAATATGCATACGTGTCTGTTTGTGTTATGTTGGGAGTGGGAAGGAGTCGGCTTGGCCTATTGTTTGGAATTTCTCCGCATTCGCCTTTTGGAAAAAGGAAAACAATAGAAAATCCTTATTCAGGAGTAAGCGACCGTCCGTCAACGTGAAACAGAGTCGGTGTTCAGTTAGTCAGAGGTGTGTGTGTGTGTGTGTGTATGTCTAATATATACATGTCTGTGTGCTAACATATAAGAATAAACATAGATGTAAAAAACACACCTACAGTATATCTCGCAATCTCGAACCAAAGCTTTACTTTAAATGGTTTTATCCATGTTTAGTGACCAGATCTGAATAGCAAGGTATTTCGTAAAATTTCTTTTCCCAAATCTACCCTTCCGCTCCTTCCTGCAACCTCAAAAATGGAGATGCCATTTATTATTTCCAATACTCACACATTTAATTCCTTCCATTGTTAAAATTATATCAGACTCATTTATTTAGTGCTATGAATTTTTTTACGAAGAGCTTAAATAAGAAACACCAAAAATGCCACATTTAAATATATACAAACTGTTAATAAATATTTTTTTTTTTAAACTTTATCCCGGAAAATTTTCTATCATGATAAAATTCCACAATTTCCATTTCATTCAATAAATTTCATTAGTGCATTCGCTCACGAGGCAACATAAAAAAAAACGGTTTGCAACTCAACTCGCTATCCTGTGTATTTCCGCGATGATCCGCACACTATACAATTTCTCAAAAATCCGTTGTCAACGGCAACGCAACCAAACGCTTGTGACTCGCCATGCTAGTTGCCGCGGCCGGTCATTGCTAGGTTGCCTGCTTGCAATGGTTGCGCCAATTTTGTTTGCAGTTTTCGAGTTTTTTGTTTTTAGATGGTGAAGTGATTTTAATCAAGTTGTTATGAGTAATAATTTATTGTTCTAAATAGTTCACATAATTATAGTGAATATAATATGATAATGTTTAATTTAGAAAGCTGTGAAAATTTAAAAAATTACCTAAATTACACGCTACAACGAATGTATTGACAGTTCAACTCGACATATTATTAGTCGGTCAGTGGCTGAGTTGGCATCGCGTTTGGGTCGCATCCAGGCGTCACGTTTTCAATTTTTCGGCTGGCTAAATCTTTCACCACCACACAAACAACATTTGTCTTTCCTCGAAAAAAAATACATGTTATAATTTTGCTGAGCTAAAATCTCTATCAGCCGCGCTGATATAAAAAATTTGGTAGATACAAAATTAAATTTTTATGAAAAAAAAATTCACTTTCTTAATAATCATGGAACAAAAAGGAGTTCTTCACCAATATCCATAGCATTAAATTATGTATGTATATAATATAATAATGACAATGAAGTAACTTTGTTTTAATTCCACTTTATTATTTACCATTGACCAACCGGTTTTAGCTTGACCTGGACCTTCATCAGGGGTGATAAACTATATTTTATTAATTTTATTTTATTTTATTTAAATGCCCATAGGGCTTTTACATATGAAGCAATACATTTTTTACTAATTACAGTAAAAACAAGAGCAGATAAAATATAGGTAACATAAAATATAAGAAACAAAATTTAGGTTACATAAAATATATGAGTTGACAAATTGTAGGTAATATAGAATATAAGTGAACTAAAAATAGATAGTCTGCCAATATCCTCCAAATCAACAATAATATTAATAAAAACGTATAAAATTGATGTTCACAATTGTGTATGAAGTAGCTAGAATTTTTTTTTTTCGATGTTTGTTTTTGGGGTGTTATGCCGCGTTGTGCTACCTCCTCCTTTGGCCGACGTTTCGGACAGCGTTGCAGTGTCCATCATCAGGGCAAATCCGGCAGATCCGATGATGTAGATCTGCCGGATCTGCCCTGATGATGGACACTGCAACGCTGTCCGAAACGTCGGCTAAAGAAGGAGGTAGCACAACACGGCATAATACCCCAAAAACAAACAACGAAAATGCTTTTGGCCGTGAAAATCTAAAAACGTATCTAGCTAGAAATAGTTCGCACATTATTATTATTGAGAGGTAATGTATATGCTCTAAAGGGATGAGTCTAGTTTTTTAAATGTTAATTCATGGTGGAATTCCATTTGTATTAGATAACTACCAGTCTGAAAATGTCCGTAGTAGGACGAAACCGGTCCTGGTGTAAATAAACAAGTGGAACAAAGTGGAAAAAAATTGTTTAATTTCATATCTAATACTCTAAAGGGATGTTAAGTTTAAAAATTATGGAACGTAGACATTTTCTTTGAACTCTTTCAACATTATGGATGTGAATTTTGTAGAAGGGCGACCAGACTATGGAGTTATGTTCTATATTGACTTCTAACAAGGGATATGTACAACAGTTTTATGATTAATATATTACAAAATACAGATTACATCAATGAAAAGTAGAAGAGGGAGAAAGATCATCAACTTAGGTGGGGGGCGACGGGGAGGTATCTAAGAGCGAGTGGATAAAAATAGGCGTGAGAAAAGGAAATATGGTAAAAATATGACTGTATGATAAATAAATCTAACTGTTTATTTAGAAAAATGTTTTTTTTTGTTGTTGGTTGGTTAAAGAAACATAATAAAGTGGAATTAAAACAAAGTTATTTTCTTGTCATTATTATAATTATTTTTACCCACCAAGTTTTTGCTACATGTGAAAATTTATTTATTTAATATTTGATCGGACCAAAATCATATTATGTAGATACTACCGGATTAATTCTCCGGTGATGAATGCTAGCAATTTATTTTTTTAATTCTTAATTAAAATCATACGTATTTTTCTTACCTCTGAATACGAAATTCTTCTCCCGAATAAAAATAAAGACAAAGTGATCGAAGAACCGGTTGCTCAAAAATAATTTTGGCAATTGAAATAACTTGAAGTTAGTTTCACATGGCCGCCATCGGTCGCCAGAGCCATGTTTTTACATAAACCTTAAAGTGTTTTATATATAAATATTTTATAAGCATTTATCCTTTATTTTGGTGTAATCTTTATTTAACTTCAATTAGTTATTCGCCAGGCCCACTATGGGTCCAAAGGATTGGTTGTTGTTATTTCTGACGTTGAATTCTGCATTTTTTGGTAAGTTTTTAACCCTAAAAAATTATTTACATTTAACCAGTATATAATTTGAAGTTATTTAACATAATTCTATCTTCTTCCAATATCCGGGGAATTAAATATAAAAATCCTAATAAAATAAAAGATATGCACTAATCGTATAAGGCCTAAGTGTGTGAACCTCCGTTACATTTAAATTCATCTTAAATCATGTTAGGTCAGGCCGTTCTGCTTGAAGATTAATCACACTAGTACGTAAAAATATTACCAAATTCACAAAATACGTGATACAATTGTACATTCGTGACATTTTGGTTACAAGTTCATCTTAACAGGATAATTTTTTTTATTTTTTTTATTACATAAAAACAGATTTTTTTTCATGTTAACAATATACCTGCAAAGCTACTGCAAGTAGCTTGTCTGTAGGAAAACAGTGTGAACAAAACATTGTACAATTTAAATGTCTCAAGTATAATACAATAGGAAAAAAAATTGCAATTTAATAAAATACATAATAAAAACATAAATAAGTCTAAAAAATTTTAAAGTGCAAGAGGTACAGTCAGTCAATACAGAAAATCTGATTCCAATAGCCATGAATAAAGAATGAATCAGATCTGCAGAGTCCACATGTGGTGGAATGTGGTGGAACACCCCCTAATGGGAGGGGGGGGAGAATGTTTTGAATAATACATGTTTACAAACCAGGTCAAGTGAGGTATAGTTTACTATGTTTTCATTCGTGGCTGAATCGAATGAGACCATTCCCAAGTTGCTATATCAAGAATTTCGGGTGCGGGTTTAGGTACCGCCATCCCGGCAGCTATTTATTGGATAACCAACACTTTCCACATAAGTCACTCCAAGTTTGGTGATTTAGCAGGGGTTCATCAGGTCTTAGCGGAAGATGCGCCTGCCGCTTCGGGAGGAGTAGATTCACATGTCTGTCACTCCTGAACATACTGAATTCTAGATTACTAACTGCCCGTTATACTTCTTCTTTTCCAGAACTTTCTCTCCTCCCTTTTCTTTTCTTAAAAAGACCCTCCACCTAGCATCACAAAATGACATAAGCCCCGGGGGGAATTTTTTTTCTCAGGTTTTCTTGTGCGGAGTTATTTGTACAAGAAAAACATCCTTTTTTATTTTTTATTTAATGACATTACAAATTAAAATTAAAATAGAATAACAAAGTGAAGTATTTTATCCTCAGTTCTCTCACTAGGTATTCCTGTTCCGAGGTGGACTGCAGGTTGTTGTATGGTGTTGATCATGATTTCCTCATCATTGTTGTTGGTTTTTCTTGGTTTCCACGAAATATAAATAAATAAAGCAAAAAGTTTATGTTTACTATCTGTAGGTTGCGTTGGGGTTACTTAATAATTTTAATTAGTTCCTCATCTTCATGTTTAGTTAGCCATAATTTGATGTCCTTTTTAAACTTTTGTATATCCATATCCAGTATTTTTAATTTCAATCGGAAGGGCATTATATAATTTTGTAGCATGGAAATAATGGTTTTTCTGGACGAAAGCTGTATTTAATTTTGGAATGTTTAGGAGCTTTATATTTGTATTTTTGGTAATGACAATTGCTTTTAATATATGTCGTTTTTCTTTTGTATACGTCAAGTTTTATAATACCAAGAATTATTTCCCAAGCCAAGGAGGTAAAGATACTACATATATTATCATATTTTTTTATTTAAGTTCCACAGCATAAATATACCATAAAAAATGGGTACATGTCACAGTTGAAATCATAATAAAATATTAGAGATATTTAAAAAAAAGAATAATTATAATTATTAATTGTGGCATTTGATTTTGAAATGATATCAGTGATATAAGAAAGAGACAAGTACATACAAATTCTATTGCACAAATAATAAGCTAAACCTAAATTAAATTAATATTGATTGAAAAGATTTGATAGCATAGCCCTCTTGTATTCGTATTGTTGTAGGCACATTTCCAATATCAGCGTAAAGTGCTTACTAATAATATACGAAGTGTGTCGGGACGAATGTAGGTACCTTAGGTAGGAATTTTTGGTTCCAGAAACATTTTTTCATTTAAAAAAAAATGTACAATCAGGCTCTTCGCTCATGGAGAAACTGAAACCAAACTAAAACTGGCGGGTTGTTATGGTTACCTACCAAACTTTTCGCAATTTAATGATTTCAGTAATAATCTCAGCTTGTTTAACCGTAGACGAAGAACACTTCAGCTGTTATCTCAATCATCTGTCGCTATCATTTTGCCGCTGGCGAATAATAATTTTAAAAAAACAAAATAAATTTCATTATTCAAATATAAAGGAATCCTAGATATTTCTAGATAGGTACTTAAATACTAGGTAGGTACTCTTATTCCTTTACAAATATATTATTTCAGTGAGGGTTGGTGCCTGCGTCACAGCGAGGGGGATTGTTGGAACCTGCCTGCCACAGAACCAGTGCGCAGCCCTAACTGAAATTCTAGGCAAAGCAAAGTTGCAAACAAGTCTCCAAAGAAAACAATTCCTGGCCAATTGGCGCTGCACGGCTAGAGGCAATAATGTAAGTTTCAAATAAATATTTTAAAGTAAAACTTCTTTAGGCACGATATGACGAGTAATTATACAATAAAATTATTGCTATCTGTGTTCGTTTTTTACTTTTAAAGGGTTTTTTACCAAGTAAGAGGGAAGACATGTAAGTTTGGTCGCTTGTATGGAGAAATGCAATAAAAATATTATTATTGCATTTCTCCATATATTAACAACTAGCTTCTGCCCGCGACTTCGTCTGCGTAGGATTAGTACTTCGAGTAATCTATTTTCTTTTCCTAGGTCCCATCTACGTTTGTACCAAAATTCAACCTATTTATTTAAAATATCTATAAGGCGCTCCGCTGACGAGGCAACTGAAAACCAACTAAAACCGGCTGTTTTCTCTGTCTTGATTGGTCAAAAAGCTTGTTTAACCATAGACGAAGAACAATCAGCTGACAGCTGGCAACTAGAAACGGCTGGCCACGGCAATCAGCAGTGCAAGTCGCAAGTCACCGCTTGCGTTACCATTTACAACGGGTATTTGAGTGATTATGTAGTGTGCGGGCCATTACATTGTTATACAAAGACAGTTGCCAGTTGACAGTTTTCAGTTGCCTCAGTGGGCGGATCGCCTAATTCTTGATTCGATTCAAAGTATTAGACGAGTAAATAAATTCACTCATTTAAATATTTTCTAAAATAGAATTTTGATTTTAAGAATCATTGTTTTGCAAAATGTCATTCTCAAATTTTGACATTTTCTACTAAAGAATAATTATTATTTTCAATATAATGAAAATAAATAGCTAGCTTTATAAATTATATCTTCAAAATTCGCAAAATCACTTTGTGGCGATTTAATTATAAATTATAGCCTATAGCCTATATGTTATTCTGATGTTTGAGCTATATTATTGTAAAGTTTCATTAAAACCCATTCAAGAGTAACAAACACAAATACATCCATACAAACTTTCGCGTTTATAATATTAGTAAGATAGATTCACTCTTGATTTTTCATCCCAGTTTCTGAAAATATTAAACATATTCTAGCGAAGGAGAGAACTCTTTAAAAATAAAAACTTTGTTAACTTTGTATGCGCCACTTTAATTTGTAACGGTTTTTTCCGAAAGAGTCAGTGAAATGTTGTCAAAAGTAATGTTAGACCTACACTTGTGAGTTACAACGACTCCTTGTGAACTTGCTATCATAAGAACACCGGTACAGATAATACGGTTGTTTAATATTGATTTATTTATTTTTTGTTTTGAAACATTTACAGAGTATTAAAAGCTACACGATTGACATTGTGAAGAGCGTAAATATTAATAATCCATTTACAAATCATCACAGAATGCGCAATTTAAGATTTGTTTTTCTTTATGTAGAGATGTTAAAAGATCAATAAAATATATTGACAAATTAGAGCAGATCCAAAAAAAGTTTTTGAGATACTTGTATTTGAGAATGCACGGAGAGTACCCGCGATTGGTGCATCACGAAGATTTGCTCGCCGAAACGCGCTAACAAAGTCTCCAGTCGAGGAGGAGTGGGGCCCGTGCAGTAACGGCGTATAAAATCATTAATAATTTAATAGATAGCTCATACCTTCTGGAATGCTTTAAGTTGTTCGTACAACTACAGCCAGGGTCGGCACCACGATCTGCTGTACATCCCACGTGGCAAAACCGACGTACTGGCTCGTCATAGCATGACACGAGGTATGGCGCTGTTAAACAACGCCTCCAAGACTATCGACATTTTTAACAGTAGCCTTGAAGGATTCAAGAGGCATTTAAATTATAAATGGACACACATCCTGTAATACACAAAAAAATGTTAATAATAATTAGAATTAACAAGATATTCACAAAAATATAAGGAGATTTAAGAAAAATAAAACATAAAAAATTAAGTATGTTAGATAGAAAACAATGGCAACCATTAAAATATATCTATTCACCATGACATATCACGTTAATAGATTGCTAATTTATTTTTTTAAATGTGCAAGACTGTTCGCATAGATATATTATCTATGTAGTCATTTTCAATACAGACCACACATTGGAGACTGCGGATTGAAGTATGCAACATTGTTATTAAATAAATCACTGTATTTTTGAATTGCACGCTTGACTTGAGGGGTAAACTGGCGAATGCGTTACGTAAATTAAAGCGTTACGAGAGGCGTATCGGGCTTTAGGAACGTTACAGAGGCGAACCAAAACTAATTTAAATTAATTTTGAGGTTCAATCCTCACAATCTAATCGTAACAACAGTGCTCAGATCCATAGTAATGACGTTAGGGATGGGTGCTGGCATTTATTTTAAACTTTGTCAACAATCAAACAATCCCATTCTAAGCGTAATTGCCATGATAAAATTAATCAAATTTTCGTTTAGAGTGTGCGAACTCAGTGCAATAAACGACTGATTTGTCACGATGATTGGTAACAATCCAAACGAATCTACAATATAGATTCTTTTAAACTGATGATTGGATTGGTTTTATTCGGTTCCAGAAAGAAAATTAGATTAGATTACTAAAGAAGTATTTACTTCAGTCGTGTGGCCTAAAGCACACTCTTATTTTACATATATATAAAAAAAAGGTTTTTTAAAAAAAATTATATATGTGTTTATGTGTGTAACTTCTAGGTGTGTTGCCCAAACGAAGAAGTATACTCGGAGCCTCCCCCATTCGTGGAAAACCATCCAAACCTTCACCTTCTCCCAGGCCCATCGCAGTGTGCCACTTTCCAGGCCAACAGAATCTACGGTGGCGACAAAACAGCCCCCCTGACCTACACGTGGATGGCCCTTATTGCTACGGACGGAGGTACGTACCAGGGGAGCCTCATGGAAAATTATCCATTTGTAGGAAAATTCAACCGATTTCTAAAATTACTATTTATATTCATCAATGTAATCTATAAACGCTTCGCTCGCTCCTATTTAAATGTCTAAATTTAATTAAAGCTAGGTCATAATTTAACTTGTGAAAAAAGGGATATGAACAAGGGACAGAAAGACTAATTAAACACATCCTTTAGGAAGTTTCCCTCTATTAAGAAATAGTCAAAACATGGACTCATTAAACAAATCCTATAGGAAGTTTCCCTCTATTATGAAACAACAGTCAAAACATGGACTCATTAAACAAATCCTATAGGAAGTTTTCCCCTGTTATGAAGTAGTCAACACATTGACTCATTAAACAAATCCTATAGGAAGTTTCCCTCTATTATGAAACAGTCAAAACACGGACTCATTAAACAAATCCTATAGGAAGTTTCCCTCTATTATGAAACAACAGTCAAAACATGGACTCATTAAACAAATCCTATAGAAGGTTTTCCCCTGTTATGAAGTAGTCAACACATGGACTCATTAAACAAATCCTATAGGAAGTTTCCCTCTATTATGAAACAGTCAAAACACGGACTCATTAAACAAATCCTATAGGAAGTTTCCCTCTATTATGAAACAACAGTCAAAACATGGACTCATTAAACAAATCCTATAGGAAGTTTTCCCCTGTTATGAAGTAGTCAACACATGGACTCATTAAACAAATCCTATAGGAAGCTTCCCTCTATTATGAAACAGTCAAAACACGGACTCATTAAACAAATCCTATAGGAAGTTTCCCTCTATTATGAAACAATCAAAACATGGAATCATTAAACAAATCCTAGAGGCAGTTTCCCTCTATTATCAAACAGTCAAAACATGGACTCATTAAACAAATCCTATAGGCAGTTTCCCTCTATTATGAATCAGTCAACACACGGACTCGTTAAACAAATCCTATAGGCAGTTTCCCTCTATTATGAATCAGTCAACACACGGACTCGTTAAACAAATCCTATAGGCAGTTTCCCTCTATTATGAATCAGTCAACACACGGACTCGTTAAACAAATCCTATAGGCAGTTTCCCTCTATTATTAAACAGTCAAAACATGGACTCAATTGTTTGAACAAGGAGGAGAGCCCATTAAAAATGATGGAAGGTCCACAACATCGGTAGTGACTGAGGAAAACAGGGAAAACGTTAATAAAACTTTGCCGTAAAAGTACTATTGTTATTGTTATCAATTTTTAGAATTCCATTTTTTTTTTTAAAATATGTTTAATACTATTATTGCAGTATAAAAAAGCTGTTTATGTATAAAGAAGTTCTGTTGTGTGATTAATAAATATGCGTGACGGTTTCTTCGCCTTGTGGTGAAGCCACTTACTGGCGATTTATTCACATTAGTTCTATTTTATTTGGGTAGGCACTTATAATTAAAATCAAATTGCATAATTTTTTTTTAAATGCAAATAAAAAAATTAAAAGAGAATTACTTTTCCAATAATCGCAATTTCGCTATGTGGCGTCATTTGAAAATCACTTTGTTTACACCAATTATTCATACAAAATTATCAACATGTTTCGAAATCAATGGTTATTTCGTCCAGATAAAATTAAAAATTACAAAAATGTCCAAAGACAAACAAGTTTAGACAAATGAGTAAATATATTGTATTATTTTTATTATTACTACATTTTTCTATAATTTTTTTCTTTCGTCATTGATTAATTTTTAAGGTCTCATTCAATGAAAAGCACCCCAGTTCAAAATAAGTATTCGAAATTTATTTACAAAGATCCTTTAAACATGACTTGAACTATTTTTTAACGCTACATTAAATATATTCCACATCGGCTTGGTCCCTGAGACATTTCTTAGTCCTCGGATAAAGAGAAAGATTAAGGAGTACCATCCTATTTATAAAAATATACAAACTAACACAATTAAAAACAAACAAAAACCAACACACAACTGTCAAGGACATGACTGTGTAGGTTAGATACCTGTTTTACCATCTGATTATTAATTGCTAGAGCCAATACCAGGGGGGTACAGCTAAGTGCCAAACCAGCCTATTATACATTTTATTCCAAAGAGGGCCATGATAGTTAGTTATCGATTTTAACAGTTATTTTTGTTAATTTTAATTTTATCCTAACGAAGGAACCATTGGTTTCGAAACATGTTGATAATTTTGATTAAGTAAGTTATGTACCTGTACAAAATGATTTGTTTTCATTTAATGAAAGTTAATTGGTTTATTTTTTATTCAAGAAACTGAGCGAGACTTTTCCTGCGGTGGGTCCATCATCAACAGTCGCTACATCCTGACCGCCGCCCACTGCATCACGAAGCTGAGGAAGGTGGAGCTAGCGGGGGTCAGGGTGGGGGAGCACGACATCTCCTCGGACGATGACTGCATCACTCCGGACTTCTGCGCCCCCGCAGTGCAAGACTTGTACATCGAGAAGGTCATTCCCCATCCCGGATACACCGGCTTGACACAAAATGGCTTGAACTTGGAGCACGATATTGGATTGTTGAGGCTGACAGATCCCATAGACCTAACGCAAAGTAAGAAACATTCCCCATTACAGACACATTAGATTGACATAAAAAATTTAAGACCAAGGTCAATAAATGTTTTTTACGGTTCTAAATAGCACGACCGATAGATTCCATAGACCTAACGATGAGTAAGGATCTTCGTAAGTAGGTAAGTAGTAAAAAAAAGTAAGTTCTTTTATTAATTGTAAATCGCAGCTCGAATGTTGCGAATTCCTGAGTGTAGTCAATTTAAGAGTACCTATCATCGATAAACGAGGCATATTTTTTTATGTATTCGTAATAAGCATTAACTTTGTGGCTAAAATACATAAATTTATTTTAGACCACTTTAAATTTTAATTAAACTCTACAGGTTTCGGAAGAACCCTTACTTCGTCAGGAGAATATTAAAACTAATCTATTATACAAAATATTGACAGATATATACCAAAAATGAAGGTGTTTAAGTGGGACGTTAATAAAGGGGGAGTGGTTATATATTTTATTATGATTTGTTTATAGGTAATTGATTTAGGAAACTTGCCAATTCCTCGCACATCGTTTAGCAAACGAATATACATTGATATAGATTTTTTTTCATGTAATCAGTCTTTAAAACATACTTAAACAATTTTTTTATGTGAAAGTATTATTTCTGATAATTTCTTAATAGTTTATTTTTATTATTTCATTTTATTTTTCCATATCAAAAATCTACTAATTTTAAAAATGTCGCGTCTCGCTTTCATGAAAGTTAAAAAAATATCGAAAGCCCCATTGTTAGTCTTGTAAAATACCTATAAATTCCAGATGAAAAGCATGTTCAAGAGTTTTGTTTAATTATGCCCAGTTGGGGTTAAATGTTCTAATAAAGCTTACCTTACATTTTACTCGTCAAAATCACGTGTTTCTGTTAATTTTAAAAAATTTACTTTTAGGTAATACAAAACCAACCTGTCTTCCTATTTCCAAGGAACTGCGAGAGTTGTCATTAGAAAATTCTAACCTCATTTTAACCGGTTGGGGCAGGACCAACGTAGGAGATGATGGGGAATTGTTGGACTTCGAAATGAAGCATAGCAATGAGTTGCTCGTCGCCAAATTGCCTGTTGTGTCCAACAAATTATGCGCCGAGAATTACAACGCGTAAGTGCTTGCATTTTACTAGTTATTTTATTTCTGTTCTGAACATGATCCTGGAGAAGCTCATGGTCACTAGTAAAGTGGTGGGGAGGTAAAGATGCAGAAATCATTGATGAGAAATCAAATGTCACACTTGTCTGGAAGGCTAGTGATCACGGCTCTCCATACATATAGCACAGGACCACGTTGGTGGAGAAGCATCAGGATGTACGTCTGTTTTGAACATGATCCTGGGTAAATTGGAGGACAGCAAAAGCAAAAGAAATCACCGATCCGTTGGACCGTCCAAATGTCCCACTAGTCCGGAACGTTGGTATCCGCGGCGCTCCATAGCTCTAGTACAGAGCAAGGTGAGTGGAAGGGCATCAGCATCAATGTCTGTTTTAAACATGATCCTGTGTAAAGTGGGAGACAGCAAAAACCAAAAGAAATCACCGAGCCGTTGGACCGACCAAATGTCCCACTAGTCCGGAACGTTGGTATCCGCTGCGCTCCATAGCTCTAGTACAGAGCAAGGTGAGTGGAAGGGCATCAGCATCAATGTCTGTTTTAAACATGATCCTGTGTAAAGTGGGAGACAGCAAAACCAAAAGAAATCACCGATCCGTTGGACCGACCAAATGTCCCACTAGTCCGGAACGTTGGTATCCGCTGCGCTCCATAGCTCTAGTACAGAGCAAGGTGAGTGGAAGGGCATCAGCATCAATGTCTGTTTTAAACATGATCCTGTGTAAAGTGGGAGACAGCAAAACCAAAAGAAATCACCGATCCGTTGGACCGACCAAATGTCCCACTAGTCCGGAACGTTGGTATCCGCGGCGCTCCATAGCTCTAGTACAGAGCAAGGTGAGTGGAAGGGCATCAGCATCAATGTCTGTTTTAAACATGATCCTGTGTAAAGTGGGAGACAGCAAAACCAAAAGAAATCACCGATCCGTTGGACCGACCAAATGTCCCACTAGTCCGGAACGTTGGTATCCGCTGCGCTCCATAGCTCTAGTACAGAGCAAGGTGAGTGGAAGGGCATCAGCATCAATGTCTGTTTTAAACATGATCCTGTGTAAAGTGGGAGACAGCAAAACCAAAAGAAATCACCGATCCGTTGGACCGACCAAATGTCCCACTAGTCCGGAACGTTGGTATCCGCGGCGCTCCATAGCTCTAGTACAGAGCAAGGTGAGTGGAAGGGCATCAGCATCAATGTCTGTTTTAAACATGATCCTGTGTAAAGTGGGAGACAGCAAAACCAAAATAAATCACCGATCCGTTGGACCGACCAAATGTCCCACTCGTCCGGAACGTTGGTATCCGCTGCGCTCCATAGCTCTAGTACAGAGCAAGGTGAGTGGAAGGGCATCAGCATCAATGTCTGTTTTAAACATGATCCTGTGTAAGGTGGGAGACAGCAAAACCAAAAGAAATCACCGATCCGTTGGACCGACCAAATGTCCCACTAGTCCGGAACGTTGGTATCCGCGGCGCTCCATAGCTCTAGTACAGAGCAAGGTGAGTGGAAGGGCATCATCATCAATGTCTGTTTTAAACATGATCCTGTGTAAAGTGGGAGACAGCAAAACCAAAAGAAATCACCGATCCGTTGGACCGACCAAATGTCCCACTAGTCCGGAACGTTGGTATCCGCGGCGCTCCATAGCTCTAGTACAGAGCAAGGTGAGTGGAAGGGCATCAGCATCAATGTCTGTTTTAAACATGATCCTGTGTAAAGTGGGAGACAGCAAAACCAAAAGAAATCACCGATCCGTTGGACCGACCAAATGTCCCACTAGTCCGGAACGTTGGTATCCGCGGCGCTCCATAGCTCTAGTACAGAGCAAGGTGAGTGGAAGGGCATCAGCATCAATGTCTGTTTTAAACATGATCCTGTGTAAAGTGGGAGACAGCAAAACCAAAAGAAATCACCGATCCGTTGGACCGACCAAATGTCCCACTAGTCCGGAACGTTGGTATCCGCGGCTCTCCGTAGCTCTAGTACAGAGCAAGGTGAGTGGAAGGGCATCAGCATCAATGTCTGTTTTAAACATGATCCTGTGTAAAGTGGGAGACAGCAAAACCAAAAGAAATCACCGATCCGTTGGACCGACCAAATGTCCTACTAGTCCGGAACGTTGGTATCCGCGGCTCTCCATAGCTCTAGTACAGAGCAAGGTGAGTGGAAGGGCATCAGCATCAATGTCTGTTTTAAACATGCTCCTGTGTAAAGTGGGAGACAGCAAAACCAAAAGAAATCACCGATCCGTTGGACCGACCAAATGTCCCACTAGTCCGGAACGTTGGTATCCGCGGCTCTCCATAGCTCTAGTACAGAGCAAGGTGAGTGGAAGGGCATCAGCATCAATGTCTGTTTTAAACACTTTTCCTGTGTAAAGTGGGAGACAGCAAAACCAAAAGAAATCACCGATCCGTTGGACCGATCAAGTGTCAGATTTCTCCGGAACGTCGGTGTCCGCAGTTCTCCATAACTACAGCACGCAGTGATGATTATGTGCAGTATGTCTAGGGAAATGATGATGATTATTATGCAGTATGTCTAGGGAAATTTCTCTAGATCTAGGGGAGAAAAATATTTTTTAGGGAAAAGGGAAATCGGCACAAAATCTAAGGAAATTTTCGCAATTTTTTTTTTTGGAATTCCCATGAATCTTATGTATTGTTACATAAATCAAGCAATGTTGTGTTTAATACTGACAACCAAAAATGATATTACCTATGTTTCTAAAAAGATAAATGGGGACTTCCCAACAACAACAAAAAAATTGGTTTCAAGTTACGTTTTTTTAGAAAGTGATTTTCATTAGAAATTCCGTTTCTAATTAGCAAAAAGGATATTTGCAAAAGCACAGTATTATAAGCACATCCACTAAGTTCCGATATCTTTCTAATTAATAAACATATAACAAGATTAGTGTTACACAATCATCAAATGGGATTAGTATAACAACATTAGGCATAAGTTCAATGTTCATCTACAAAGTTCCAAATTTCTTCCTGAATGGAATATGGTATTTATTACAGGCTACGATGGATACAACTTCAACTTCTGGAACAGGGAGGAACCTTTCGGATGCGGAATAAGCTTAAAAAAATCGCAATCAAAAAAGCTCAAAAATACCAAAGAAAATCAAGAAAGGGGCCTACATTGAGATTTTGTTTGTCGAATAATTTGACTGTTTACAATGTAATACTGTTACATATATGTCAAAAAGGCAAAAATGTAATGCTGTTACATATATGTTTAACAATATTATATTATACTCGTATATACATACTTGTAATTAGTTTTAAGTAAACCGTGATAAGCATTGCTTTTGAAACATCTGATTTTTAAAGCTATAAAAGTGGTTAATCCTAAATGTTTATTAATCTTTTATTATCATTATCTAAAATGTTTATTTGTCGTATTTTCAGTTCGGGTATCGGCGGCATAGGCTTCCGACAGCTTTGCGCCGGCGGACTGAAGGGCCAGAGCTCGTGCTTGGGCGACTCCGGGGGCCCGGCCGGCCAGGGGCTCAAGATTGGCAAGAAGGTCAACTTCGTGCAGTACGGAGTGGTGAGCGCTGGGGCTGCTTGCGGCTCCGAGGGCAAACCCAACATATTCACCAACGTGCTCTACTACATGGACTGGATACTCGACCAGCTGGAGCCGTGAAGCACACACTAACCTACCTCGTAGGCAAATAATTGAAGCAAGAGAGATAGGCCATTAACCAAAATTGGCATGAAACCGCACAGAGGTGTCTCTGTACTAAACGCAAAACTTTCATAGTCTTCTTTCAGCCTGTCTGCGCCGCCGTACAGTGGTTGCAAATTCTCATTCTCGTCTCATAAATCTGTAACTTCTCTGTTTCTTAATACAAAAATTAAATTTGGTGTACTTATCACAAACTAAATAATTTCTCTATTTCATATTTATTGAATTGTTAATAAATTCAGTCTGAAAAACAAAACCTTTTACTTTGTCTAAAAAAAAATTTTTTATATATAAAATAATTATTTTTTTCTTAATTTGTTACATGTATTTAAAATGGTTACCCGATAACTCAGAAACGTTCAACTTCAACACCTCCAGTGAAAATTAAACTCGGCTTAAACATAACTAGGAATACCGAGCTAAATATATTTGTTTGTTCGTTTATTAAACTAGCTTCGGGATTATTAGAATCTATAACCTTTAGGGTAATTAATAACTTCCTCGTGTAGGTTCTTGATATAAAAAAATAACATTTTAAATATTTTTATCGTTTTTTCTGCAAGTCTGGGATAAATATTTATAATTTTTTTTAACTTAATAGGTAAAACCTCAATAACATTTTAATTAATGGAGAGCATCTAAGAGCATCATCGGAAAGCCGAAGGTCCTGGGTTCGAGTCCCAGATGTGACCGGTCTTTATCTGATTTTTCTGTTTCAGATTTCGATTGAGTTTCGCTAATATTGTCTTCATTAATTAAAATTTTATAATTTTAGGTTTTACCTATTAAGGTAGAAATAAAAAATAAAAAAAATGTAATGTATAAATATTAGAATATAGGTATACAGATACAATTATTTGTGTATATTATAAACAATAAAATAAAGATACATGTGATGTACTTGTAAAACACGCTTACAAGCGACTAAATCGCCGCTACCCGCTATCTGCCCTGTGTAGTGCCTAGCGGCGTTTACAAACACTAATAATAGTATGGAAGGTACAGACGAGCGGCGATCGCTTGAAAGTAGCTACGTGGAAGAACGGCGTAAGGTATCGAATATTAAAAGCGAAGATTTTTTTTAAAAGAAAATAAAATAACAAAAGCATCAGAAGATGGAATCGAAGGTAGTTGCCCTTTGAAAGTTGCAAAATTTTCAACACCAAATTTTTCTATATATAACTTACTTGCTTATAAAATATTATTTTTCCTCAATAAAAGCCCGGGTTGCCGGCAATTAATTAAATAAATAAATGTTCGCAAGGCTGCATTTTAGAAATTGGTGAATAAACGAAGTAATAAGTATTGAGGTTACTGTTATTGTAGGGGGTTTCTCACCATCCGCCCAATAGCTTGTCTACCCTAATATTAAATATTATAAAAATAAAAATAAAATACTTGCGGTGGTTAGAAAACTCGGGCAACTTATCCAATATATAGCCACTATTCATAGGTTCGAGTACCGAATTATAAATTCCAACTTAATAAATAAAAAAACCGTAAAATCGAAAATATTCGTTATTAGTGTAGATAAGCTATTGGGAGGATGGTGAGAAACCCCCTGAGTATTATATAATAATACTCGGACTTTTTTTACGTTGACCCCACACAGGAGGCCCCGAGGAACATAATTTCCTACGTCATCTTTGGGGTTTCCGTCTTTTGGTTCCGTCAAGGTTTGGAAGTTCTAGGAGAAAAAAGATATGAGGGGTGGGTAGGAGTCTCCGCGAATAGGCCTTTCCCAATCCGGCCCGCCACGTAGCTGGTGGGTAGGTGCATCCGCCGCCAAGACCCGAACACACCTCACCCGTTAAACTCGGACACCCATGCTAAAATAAACCACCAAAAGTTGCGAACCACTTTTTTTTTTTTTTAAACTTTTAAGTTTAAGTTTTTTTTACTCCAGAAAAAAAGAAAATAACATTTTCACTTACTTAACTAGAATTTGCATAACATTATATTATCATACAACATATTATCATACAATATATTACAATACTATTAATTCACTTTCAATATTATTCACTTTCACTATATTGTTTTTTGTGAATAAAAATGAATAATTTTTTTTAAATTTACACACACTTTTTTCGTTTTTAATATCAACTGGAAGGCAATTATATAAATTGCCTCCCTCATAACTGATAGATTGCTTACCGTAGTTAGTATGAATAGTGTTTAAATGTATGTTATCGTGTTGTCGTGTAAAATGTTTGTGTACTTGGGACGTTTTAATGAATTTGTATGTATGAGTTTATTATTTATTTTGTATATAAGGAGACATATATTGTATTCGTATAGTTTTCTTAATGTTAACAGTTTGGTTTCCAAATATAGTTTTTTTGTGGAAGTTTTGGATTCGTAGTGAAATAGTTTTTTGATTAGTTTATTTTGAATTATCTGTAATTCATTAATGTGTTTTTCATACGCATTTCCCCAGATTTCAATTAAGTAATTTAAACGTGAGTGTACGAGACTATAATATAAACTTTTTTTTTATTTAATTGGTAATAGATAAGATAATCGGCTAAAAACGTTGATTAAGGGTGTGATTTTATTTTTAACATCTTGTATATGGTTTTTAAAAGTTAGATGCTTATCGATGCACAGCCCAAGATATTTTTCCTTTATCAGGATTTGCAAATCATTATTTTCAATTTTTAAGGGTACGTGAGGAGGAATTATCTTATGGGTTGAGCTTAAAACCATGTATCCTGTTTTTTTTATGTTCATTGTTAGGATATTTGATTGGAGCCAACTGCAAATTTTTTCTTGGTCACTTTGTGCATTTTCTAGTAAGATGTTTAGGTCTTTACCCCAGTAGAATATTGCAGTGTCATCCGCATACAGAAAAATTTCACCATTTATGTCTAATTGCGAAATATCATTGATGTAAATTTGGAACAGTAGTGGTCCTAGTATGGATCCTTGCAAAACTCCATAGTTTATTGGAAGATGCTTGCTATTATGATTGTTAATGCTAACGAATTGCTTTCTATTGCTAAGATATGATTTGAATAGATTAAGAGCAGGACCAACTACACCAATTTTCTCATGTTTCTTGAGAAGTATCATGGCTTACTGTATCAAAGGCTTTTTGAAGGTCAACTAGTATAGATAAGATATAATTTCCTCCATCAATGCCGCTCTGAAGTTTACTGATTAAGTCGTTTATTGCCGCAAGTGTGTTCGATTTTTTCCTAAAGCCATATTGTTTATTATAAAATAATGATTTTTTTACCAGAAAATTGTTTAATCTTTCGTAAATTACACGTTCAAATATTTTAGATAAGATTGGTAAGATTGAGATGGGTCTGTAGTTTGAGGTATTTGTTTTAGACCCACCTTTGTGAATTGATATCACATTGGCAACTTGGAGTTACCTATGACATTTTGTGTTCAATGCCGCTCTGAAGTTTACTGATTAAGTCGTTTATTGCCGCAAGTGTGTTCGATTTTTTCCTAAAGCCATATTGTTTATTATAAAATAATGATTTTTTTACCAGAAAATTGTTTAATCTTTCGTAAATTACACGTTCAAATATTTTAGATAAGATTGGTAAGATTGAGATGGGTCTGTAGTTTGAGGTATTTGTTTTAGACCCACCTTTGTGAATTGGTATCACATTGGCAACTTGGAGTTACCTATGACATTTTGTGTTCCTCTATTGCCTGATACTTCTTCGCACTTGGCTGGCTTACAATGCTTCGCATGACTTAGAAATGCTTCATGCAAGGTGATCATTAAGAATGACTAGTTGACCTTAAACCTATGTGATAAAGATAACATTTTAATTGTGATATAATTAAAACAACTATTTTTCCTGTTATTCTGGTTTGCGAATTAATCTTTCAAACGATTTTTTTTCTATGTCTGGGGAAAACTCGGGAAATCTAATCGTTTAACCCTCAGGCCTCGGGCTTACTTTGTCTGAAGGTCAAAATATTTCCGCATTGCAATTATATTTCTGAACGCATCCGAAAACAAAAAACTGTTTTTGAGAGTTGATGAGATACGCTTTCAAATTTTATTATTTGAAATAAACATTTTTTTTAATGCAAACATAAAAAAGTTTTAAAAAATTAACCTTACAATGTATTTAAATCAAAACTATTATTTCTGTATTGTTTATTATTTTCTTTTTAATATTTTTTTACTCACACTAGGTACTAACTTTTAATTAACTATGTACTTGTTTCCTAACCACAACACTTGACTCCCAATCGGAAGGTTGGGGGTTCGAACCCGGCATGCGCAAATAAATTTTATTTGATTAATTTGTGTTATTTCACAAATAATTAATAAAAATAATATATACTATATTGCGGCGCGTTCCAGAATGGAAGATACTCTCAGTACCGCCCTGGTGCAAGACCACCATTCAGAATTGAAACGTTACTTAATAATGACTAGATCTGAATAGCCAGGTACTTTCCCACCTTCTTCTTCCACGTCTCCTTCCCATCCCCACTTACCTTCAGCCTCACAACATACTCCAATTGGAGATGCCATAGTCTCACTGGCTCCAGAAGGGAGCAGTTGGGACTCTTGTGAGGTTTCTCTATAAAAAAAAAAAACAAAAATATTATAAATGGAACTTAACAAGTTTATATTATGTTCTCTATTTTACGTTAAATTATTTTATATACCTGTATATTTCCTTAAATAAAAAAATATTTAACCAAATTTTGATTTTTTAGAGATGTCTCATTAATCAACTGAATGATCTATATATCAATATTACATTATGCTATGTTCAGAAAAAAACGTTGTATTTTGTGCAACGAAGACCTCCGCCTCCCTGACAGAGCGGCACACTTCTTTGATTTGAACCCAGAGGTCGCATAGTCGAGGTCGTAACCCGAGGTGCGGCGAGATAATAATAATATTTTTACATGCAGAATTTAAGTTATTTACATTTGCACGACGTTCTCTTGAGTACTCATTCTTCAGTAGATGTTTCTTTCATCATCGCCCACTTAAAAGATCAGAATCGAATCATTTACGTTTAGGGGTCCAAAATTGAATAGCGAGGCATTCCCCTTTTTTGAATTTAGCTAAAATAAATTTTATTATTAAGTTATGCAAATATTTTTGTTTTTTATTAATGCTACAGCTGTTTCGACTCACAAGGTCATTTTCAAACTGTGGTTAGAACACTTTGAGACACTTTATATATATGCTTTTAAATTTCAATTTTGAAAGTGCCTAACATGATTTTTTACCGGTTAAATCGACTTATTAAAAAAATTATTCTGACAATAGATTCGACATTTTATATGACATTTTGAAATCTGTTTTCCCACATTAATGTGTTCTTAATTATTATTTAATAAAATCTTATAAATGTTGGGATTTATAACTACGCTAACTATAGATTTCAAGAATATTAAATATTTTATATGTTGCCTTGGTTAGAAGTCAACATGAATACAATTCTGACGCCTGGAACCCACATTATAATATTCATGTACAATCAATTGAAATAGTACAAAATAAATTCTTAGTTTCATAAAATTTAAAATGTGAATCCCAGCAATTATGTTAAACCACAACACTCTTTTAAACGATATGAATACGCTTAAATTAACAGACAGGAGGATTTTCACTGACTTGGTATTTTTATATAAAATGTTATATGATGTAATTGAGAGTCCAGAATTTCTTTCATTGATTAGCTTTTGGATTCCACTACGTAATACTAGAAGTCGGGATTTATTTCAGTGTAACAATTCTGGGAATAACTACCATATGTGTTCCTCTTTGCCCAGAATTTCAGTGGAGGGAAATAATTATACCGATTCAGTGGACATCTTCAATTAGTTACTAAACAAATACAAAATGTTCTTACTAAAGCAGTTCTGTTGTGTACAATAAATACTGTATATTTTACTACCCGTATGTAAAAGCCCCTAAAAAGAGCGTTAATAATAAAAATAATAATAATATTTGGAAGATTTAACCCGGACATAAAATCTGGTGATCAAAAAAGTACACTTACATAGCGTAGATTGATTAGATGATCATTTGTGGAAAAGTGTGTGGAAGGGTTTAGTTTTTCTTGTGCGGAAGATTTAACCCGGACATAAAGTCTGATGAAAAAACAAATTACGTGACTACGATTGACTCATTAAAATGTGTTATATTGTTTAGGTTTTGTAAACATACTGACAAGTGGGGAATAAATGATTTATATTAAATAACTTACTTTATTAATTAGTGTTATATTAGGGTTATTCGTTCGTTTATTATTACGAAACTTCAATTCAATAAGTCGGTTAAACCGGTAATAAATCATTTTAGGCACCTTCAAAATTGAAATTTAGAATCATATAAATAATTCGTCTCAAATTGTAACCTAACTCTAACCACAGTTTAAAAATGGCCTTTTAAGTCGAAACAGCTGCCACAATAATAAAAAAACTAAAATACTCGCAGAACTTAATAATATGAAATAATAGACAAAAGATAGGTGAATTCATTGGTTACAGTCAACCTATCTCCCCCACTGCGGTGCAAGGCGATGTTCCTAGAGAGTCCTGCCGGAGAGGTCAAAATGACTCTCTCAACCAGTCTTTCCCGAGAGTCCAACCCCATGAGCCTGTACACCCCTGCTAAGTCACCAAACTTAACTTAACTCACTTGGGGTGACGTGTAGAACGGGCGGTGGTTCCCATACCCGCCTCCCAAACGTATGTTGGTATTATGCGCCCAATAATGGTAGATTCAGACTGGGTCGACGTACGTATGCATCGCTACGCCTAACAATATCTGGGCTACTTAGCAACCATAGATTTTCAATGAAAATTTATGTTTCAGAATCACATTGGCCACACGCATCGCGACGTGCAATGTCTGTGGCCATTTTCATAGAAAATGTATGGGTTGCTAAGCATTGTTTGGCGTAGCGATGCGTACGTACTTCGTCCAGTCTGAATCTACCTCAACAGTATCCTATTTCTAAAGGCCGCTATCGTACAGGCTCCGAGCAGTTCAGACTCTTGTGCTGAAACGTGAAGTGTTACGTGACCAGAGGCCCTAGCACGCTTGCTTTATAACGATCGGTAGGATAACTATCGGTAACTTCTCATCGTTCCCTAGCATGACTACAGATCGCCAACGAATAAGTGACAGTTCACAATGACTAAGTGTCCTTAACATATTCGACATCAACTGTTGTTTGTACTTTAGCGATGTGCAATTGTCCTAGGAAACGATGAGAAGTTACCGATAGTTATCCTATCGATCGTTCTAGAGCGAGCGTGCTAGGGTCTCAGGCCCCCTAGAACTCGGTCGATAACGATTGATAGGATAACTTTCGGTAACTTCTCATCGTTCCCTAGGACAACTGCAGATTGCTAATGTACGAACAACAGTTGATATCGAATATATAAGGATATATTTATTCACTTATTCGCTGGCAATTTTTAGTCATGCGAACGATGAGAAGCTACCGAAAGTTATCGTTACAATCCTTATCGATCGAGTGTGCTAGGGGGCTGATATGGATAACCAGGTAGTGCGCATATATTAAATAAGAAAATATGTCAATTTCACGGCGCAATCTTGAGGTTACGAGTATTATCTTATAGCCATCTACATAAAGAGTGTTATTGTTAACTGTCCGATGGCCTTAACAAGAAAAGTCATTGAATTGGCCTTAACATACGAGGTGGCCGAGAAATGTTTACAGATGTCATCATTGAATAACTGAATAACAAGTATTTTTGGCGTTGTTTTACAAAATAATAAGACATTTTTAAAATAGCATTCCAGCTTTGAAGGTAGGTGAGTATGTGAGAATAAAAGAGTTCTTCCTCATCGAAGTGCAGCAGACGTAATTTACATATTATAATACAATTATGTAATTATGCGTATTTTCCTTAAGTGACGTAGATTAAATTTATATTCCCGATGAATATTTTACATTATATCAGCGATTGCATTCATATTACGTATTTTATCAGGAAGAGCGAACCGTCCAGTCCACCTTCAACCGCTGCTGTGACTTACACACATGTTTTATAAAGAGCGTGTAAGCGACCAATTAGTACCTGATAATTTCAACATTATTTTATAATGAAGGCAATAGTGTTTTTGCTAGTGATGGTCGGTGGAAGGCTAAGTAAGTCTATTCATGTGCTTATTTCTTACCGTGATTTAATTATATCGAATCTAAATAAATCAACCAATACGCGTTTACAATAAACAATAAAGTATATATTATAAGTTACAAACTGTCTATACTTTCGTAAAGAATAACACGCTTTTCCGAGCCTTTAAAAAACACATTTCCAGAGGCTTACAATACTTATAAACTACTTTCAGCAACAAAAATATGATACAATCAAGATATCGGAAATGTCTGTCCTCTGTTTTTTTTTTTTATTGTGAACTACGAGTATTCTAGAAGATAAATCAGGTGGATTGAAGCGTTTTTATTCTGTGATTTCATCTTGGCAAGTCCAATTACATTCCATGTCTTCCACGGGTCCTTCCATAACATCCTAGTAATAAATAATCATCAACATTATCGTTTCCTTTACGTTGACGGTTCGGGGAAATAACAAGATAACTCCTGGCTGGTGTAGTATGAACGTCAACAAGATAACTCCAGGCTGGTCTAGTATGAACGTCACCAAGGTAACTCCAGGCTGGTCTAGTATGAATGTCAACAATGTAACTCCAGGCTGGTCTAGTATGAACGTCAACAAGGTAACTCCAGGCTGGTCTAGTATGAACGTCAACAAGGTAACTCCAGGTTGGTCTAGTATGAACGTCAACAAGGTAACTCCAGGCTGGTCTAGTATGAACGTCAACAAGGTAACTCCAGGTTGGTCTAGTATGAACGTCAACAAGGTAACTCCAGGCTGGTCTAGTATGAATGACAAGTTAACTCCAGGTTGTATAATAATAATAATAATAATTGGATAATTTGTAGAGCGCCGTTTTTGTGAGAAATCACCTCAAAGGCGCAGTACATTTTTTTGTTTTTATTTTGCTATTTGTAATTGTTACACCTCATATTGAACACGGAAAAGGAAATACGCATCCGGGCACCCTACTAAGTCAGCCAACGTAGCGAACCACTCGGAGTGACCTATGGCAGAGGTGTTGGTTATCCAATAAATCGTTCCCGGTGTTATCCATACCTACCTCCCAAATTGGAAAATTTCTTTGTACAAATATCAAAAACCCTTTTACCAAATGATAATAATAATAATAATAATAATAATAATAATATTTTTATTTGATTTCTTACACAATTACAAATTTAAATTTATTACATGTAAGAAATAATTTCATATAAATATATTACAAAAAATAGTTTATATGTAAAAGAAATTTCAAAGAATGTAGCAATTTCAAAGAATAAAAAAATTGCAGGCAGTGGTGATGATTTCGTCAATGTGGAGAGACTCTTTCAAGAATCGAAAGAATTTCTCTTTTGAATCTCTCCTTACCGACGCCAAATATATCAATCTCGGAGGAGATTAGGTTCAGGAGCAATATACTCCTCCCTACCGGGAGAACCATTGGCAGATTAGTTCTACAGGCAGGAAGGTAGAATAATCTATGATGACGCTGTCTAAGATAGTCATCTGGAACATAGAGACCCACGCGCTCCAAAATGGCTGAGTTCACAATATCGCCTCGCAGTAGTCTGAATAGGTGGGTAGCGGCATACCCCTCTCTTCTGAGCTGCAGGGAGTGAAGTCCCAGCATGCCTAAAAGAAAGTTTGTCGGGTAGAGCCACGGATAGTGGCCGTACTCCCTCATGTAGAGAAATCTTAGAAACTTTTTTTGAACCCTCTCCAACATGAGGGAGCATCCCACCTCATGAGGATTCCAGATAAGCGACCCACTCTCCAGCCTACTGCGGACCAGGGAGAAGTATAAAACTTTAAGAGCATGGGTATCTCGAAAAACTCGGACAGTTCGGATAACGAACCCTAACATTTTTAGGGCCGACTTGCACATTCCTTCGATATGTGGACGAAAAGTTAACTTACTTTCATACATAATCCCAAGATCCTTTATATTTGAAACTCGTTTGAGATTATGACCGAGCATAGTGTACCTGTGGTAGGTGAGACTAAATGCTCTGGTAAAAGTCAGAACTACGCATTTCAAGACATTGAAATGAAGCTGGTTTCGTTGACTCCATTCTGAAATGTTATCAACATCAGCTTGAAGGCGCAGGCAGTCCTCAATATTTCTTATTAAAAGAAATAATTTTAGATCGTCGGCAAACAGCAAAAAGCGTGAAAAACAAATGACTCCAGCAATGTCATTAATGAAAATGGAAAAAAGAAGAGGCCCTAGGATTGATCCTTGGGGAACCCCAGAAAAAACAAGAAATTCAGCAGATTGGAAGATTCCATGTTTGACAAATTGTTTTCTGTTCTTGAGATAACTTTTAAAAAACTTTAACATCCGAAGGGAAAAACCCATCTGAGCAAGTTTAGTGAGTAGGATATCGTGATTCACAGTATCAAACGCTTTGGAGAAGTCGTTATACGAACAATCTACTTGGTATCCACTATCTAGGGACCTAGCAACATAGTCCGTGAAAACCATTAGATTTGTTTCAGTGGATCTTCCTTTCCTGAAACCATGCTGTTCGGGGATAATGTATGCGTCTATCTGAGGCATGAGGAATTTATAAATTAATTTTTCAAATAGTTTAGCAGGAGCCGATAAAATGGCAACTGGTCTATAATTTTCAATTAACTTTTTCGAACCATTCTTAAAAATAGGACATATTTTAGAGGTTTTCCATACTTCAGGAAAAGTGGAAGTGTTAATAGCTAAATTAAAGATAAGACATAATGGTGGTGATGTACATAGTACATTAGTAGGTACATAGATTTATGGTTTATTTTAAATTTTTGAAGTTATGGCTCAACACTGTGTAACATCCAATGGAATTGTGGGAGAATGCATGGACAGGGAGTCTTGCGAGCCGTACAATGAGGTACAAGGGAAAAGTCCATTTACAGAATTGAGCACTACAGAGCAGAAAGAGTTCCTGGTCACTTGGCGATGCCGACCAAGAAGTACATTGGTAAGACGATTGAATTATTATTTTTTTATTACCATTGAACAACAAAATCTTAACTACATGGCCAAGGATTCTACAGTCCCACTGGCTCTGGAGGGTTGGAAGCAGATGCAGTCTTTGCGGAATTCACATTTAAGATAAGAGAAGAAAATCTGTATATTTCTACAAAAACCCTCCGTCTATGATTTCTGGCGTGATGAAAGCTAATTATTGGGATACGTAGCAAGAATGGAAGAAAACCATCCACCAAAAGCTGCCATGTAATAACAATTCTATAATGAGATTAGGCCTTCGCTTAGATAAATTGTGCTTGAACCGGAGAGAAAAAGAAGGACACCAGAAGGAGTGAGGGAGTTTCTTCTTTTTCAGTAGTTAGCTGGTATCTCCCACTCCAATATCTCTGGTGGACGAGGCTCCTTCACTTCTCGTGGTCTTGAGCTGCGTGAAGACACGGGCCATCCGGACGCCTGTAATATTAATTTGATCTTCTTTTCCTTCTCCTGATGCACTCCTGCCTTCCACTTTACCAGTGACTATCTATTTCCCAGGTTCGATTTCTCAGTTTGTCGAGCAGCGTGTCAAAAATATCTTAGAATACGCTGAAGCCAAACAGTTGCCAATTTTGGATACCTAGCTCTTCCAGAACATATAGCTTATTACTGCGCCTGGTTGTCCATAGAATTTCTGCTCTTTTTCCAGCACCTCATTTTTTGATGCATCTATACGTCTCGTTACAACACTACGTGGTAGCGCCGAAGATCATTGAACGTAAATATGTGTAAATTTAGGTGTGTTGCCCGAATGACACCCCTTATTCCGAGCCTCCTCCGTCAGTAGAGGACCACGTGAACCAGCGACTGCTCCCGCGAGTATGTGGAAAAACTGGCATCGCAGATCGGCTCTTCGGCGGGAATACGACAGAACTCTTGGAATACCCTTGGATGGCCCTCATCACTACTAAAAGTAGTACGTATCTTCTTGATTTTTATTTTTATTTCGAGGCCTACAATAAAAAATTGACCCCTAAAATAATCAAATAGAACTGAACTACATAGATAACTGAGAAAACTAATACAAATACAATAGAACAACAACAAAAAATTATATGTCAAAAAAAAAGTTTTATATTTTATGTTTATAACACACTTGTAGACAATATACTTAAAGTTTTGTCACGATAACTCTCAGTATAACCATACTATATATATTGTATTTTTATTTAATTCAAAAGAATATTTCACTTGACATGACTGTTATTTTTATTTGTTTATTTATTAGATGCATTTCAAGGTTATCACTTTTTTTTTACTTTGCTTTACTAACAATACCATGTGTCGAGACAGGCTAGTTTACAAATATTTTATTTTTAAATTTTGTACATGTGTATTTCAAGAGTAATTAGTCTAATTTGAAATAAAGCATGCACATAAAACTAAGTTTAGATATAGCGTTTCATATCGTGAAACGCCAAAAGTGCCTAATAAAAAGCATCCTAATGGCATATTTGACATTGCTGATTGTGGAAGTTGGATTAAGGTATCAATTCGATATAAAACTACAGTTTTACTATTATTTATAGACACCAGTGGCGTTATAAAAACAGAGTTTACGTGCGGAGGAACCGTCATCAACAGTCGCTATATCCTTACCGCTGCTCAGTGCATTGCAAATCTCACCAAACGAGAGCTAGTTGGAGTCAGGTTGGGGGAGTGGGACAAGTCGACGGAAACAGACTGCTTGGATGAATACTGTGCCCCTCCTGTCCAGGATATCGCCATTGAGGAGGTCCTTCCACACCCAGGATACGTTGGCCCCGTCTACGGCAAAAACTATGACCTCAGGAATGACATTGGGCTTTTGAGGCTAGCGAGCCCTATAAATCTCACAGCAGGTATGTATATTCTTATCTCATTTCTCCAACAGTGTCATTTCTCCGTGAAAATTGAGAAAACTTCGGCCAGTACCGATATAGTTAATTAACATTTTTTTTAATTTATTTCAAGAAAACGTTGCGCCAATTTGTTTGCCGACTACGAAACAGATGAGGGAAGCAAATCTGACGGACAAAAGACTCGTAGTGACAGGATGGGGAAGATCAAATACACTGAAAGACAGTAACACAACCACAAATGACTTCTACGACCCAAGGCTCATTCGTATCACCGTGCCAATTGTGTCGAACCGCTTGTGCGCTGAAAAATATAACAAGTGAGTTTATGCTTTGAAAAAATTGATTTATAGTCTGATTAGACTATGGTCTGCTGGAGGCAGTCCTTTTATTAAACGTCGCGTTTCGACCGAAGAATAAAGATTACGTAATACAATATCTAACATTAGATTCCAACAGATTGTCTGCATGGTCACGACTAATAGATTGGTATTACCCGTCTAATTTAATTTTATAAAATGGTGTAAATAACGGTGCGATCCGTCAGCAGCTCGAGGCTCTACACTGCCTTGAACCTACATAGAGATTTTCTGTTTCATGACGATATTACATAATGTTTTACGGTAGTTGATTGTTCCATTTGATTACAGTTCCGGCATTGGTGGCATAGGCTTTCGCCACTTGTGCGCCAGTGGCCTCGAGGGGGTCAGCTCTTGCTCCGGAGACGCCGGTGGCCCCATGGCGTTAGAAATGCCCTTGAAGACGAGGTACAGGTTCGTGCAGTTCGGAGTGATCAGTGCGGGCTACGCAATCTGCGGCACCAAGGACCAGCCTAGTATCCTCACCAATGTGTTATACTACATGGACTGGATACTCGACACGATAAAGCCGTGACGTCAAATTATTATTTTCTGTTTTTTTTTTACAAACAATATTTTTACTGCTTAATTCATGAAGGTGACAGATACTAACTTAAGTGCGTTCAGTTTTTTTTTTACTTTAATAAAAAATAAAAAAGTTTAAAGTAAAAATATAATAATATGATATAATAAATAAATCACTTCGCAAGTCACCTTTTTTTAAGTAAATACTTCTTTACGCACGTTTGACTTGAGGGGTAAACTGGCGAAAGCGTTACGGAAATTACAGCGTTACGAGAGGCGTAATATCGTTACGGAGACGAACGATAATAAATTTAAATTTATTTTGAGGTTTATTCCTCACAATCTAATCGTAACAACGAGGCTCACAATCTAATCGTAACAACGCGCTCAAATCCATAGTAATGACGTTTGGAATGGGTGCTGGCATTTATGCTCACAATAGTTGTGTTGCTGTTTCTCACATTCTAAACATTAAAATCTAACTAACTAATAACTAGCAATTTTTATATTGGTATTTTTTTAATTTCCTGCTGCAAATGTGAATAAACGTCGCTCTCTAACTAGAATTCGCATCAAAAAGTTTTATTTTAAACTTTGTAAGAATTAAATCAACAATCCCATTCTAAGCGTAATTCCCATAATAAAATTAATCAAATTTTCGTTTAGAGTGTGCGAACTCAGTGCATTGAAACGACTGATTTGTCACGATGATTGGTAACAATCCAAACGAATCTTCAATATAGATTCTTATACACTGATGATTGGAATGGTTTTATTCGATGCCAGAAAGAAAATTAGATTAGATTACTAAAGAAGTATTTACTTCATTCTGCTTATTAAGCACACTCATATTTTTAATTATACACGATGTTTTTAAATTAGTTTTTTTTTTAAGTTTCCGGATATAATGCACAATTTTAAAAAATTCCAAGTAGTTACCTTTACATCTTCCAACATAATCAGGACTTGTAAATATTACTTTGAAATTTTACGAAGAGATATGTGAAGAAATTTTAGTTTCCTTTAAATTTAAATCCAGAATGGTAGGTACTAAAAAACCAAACCAACCTTCAATCACCTCATCTCCTTCCCCTTCCACTCCTTTCACCCTCACAACATGCACCGCAATCGGGGATGTCATAGTCCCACTGGCTCCTTGCAGTGTTGACTTTTATTCTGTATTCTAATTCTGACATATTACTTTTTTAATACCATTCATATTTTGTTTTCTTCAGTTATGCACATATTATGTAGTAATTGCACCATTATTTCAAAGTGGATATCTCGGACAAACGATTATTTTTATACATTTCATTAAAACAAACACCCATTATTATTGTGTGGCTGGATTATAAATTGAGCCATGCGTTCATTAAATTGAGTCATACCTTCATTAAATTGAGTCATACGTTCATTAAATTGAGTCATACGTTCATTAAATTGAGTCATACGTTCATTAAATTGAGTCATACGTTCATTAAATTCAGTGGCGGCTAGTGACTGTTGGATGTGCTAAAGTGTTAAATTTTTTTTTAAAATAAATGGCATTGTATTGATGTTGTTGTAGCCCAACTTGTAGTGCAACTATATCAATAATGCCATTTTTGTTAATATTTGCACTTTAGCGTACCAAAAGTCATGAGCTTGGTTTTCGAGTAAATCGAGTCTGAAATTTGTATTATTTAGTTTAGTTAGGGGCAACTGAAAAAAAAATCGATTTCCTGTGTATTTCAATGAGATGGTCCGCATATTACACAACTTCTCAAAAACCCATTGTGAACAGCAACGCAAGCAGTCACTTGCAACTCGCCGTGCTAGTCGTTAGTCGCTGGAGCGTTTATATTGCCAGGATGCCTGTTTGCCATGGTTGCCCCTCACGAGCGTAATTTTCGAGTAATTTGTGATATGTCCGATGTCTTGGGTTTCTCCATGAGCCAAGGGCCTGTTTGATATATTTTTTTCCCGACCCCAAAAGTTTCTTAATTGACGAAAAAATATGAAAAAAGTTTTTTTTTATTTTACATTAGTTCCACACAGGAGGCCCTGAGGGAAAAATTCCCTCAGGGCCTATGTCATCTTTGAAGTTGCTGTGTGGAGGTTTTTTAAGAAAAAGGAAGGAGAGGGAAGTCATGGGAAGGAAAAAGGTTTGAGGGGTGGGTAGGAATCTGGGGATTAATATGTCCAGGAGTGGTGGACGTGTGAAGCCATCCCTCCCACTGCGGTGCAAGGCGATGGCTCGAGAGGGTCCGGCTGGAGAGATCAAAATGTCTCCCTCATCCAGTCTCTCCCGATCCATGGTCGGCAGACGTATCCGCTCCCAAGTCCCGGACAGACCTAACCCCATGAACCGGGGCACCCCTGCTAAGTCACCAAACGTAGCGAACGACTTGGAGTGACCTGTGGCAGAGGTGTTGGTCGTCCAATAAATGGTTCCAAATTGTTTAAAAATAATCAACAAAAAACTGCCTAGATCGCAAAAAAACGTTTTGTTGTCACCTATATTCACCAGTTTTCCGACTCTCCTACGAGTTTGCGGACACCTTGTATTCATACATTCGATTATTTTTAATTGACGTCTTATTGTTCTCATCCTTAATACGTCATAAAACTTGTTTGTGTGTAACAAACCGGTTCGTTACTAAGTTGAATATTTTTCTTCTTTAATCGTTCCCTCATTGCTGAGGATCGTGACCTCGACTCCAGATTCTGGTGAACATCTCTCCTCCACTTCCCGCGCAACATGGACAGCCGGGAACATCATTGCTCTAGAAACCTGTGAAATTTGATCACTCCAAAGTACAGATGATCTTCCTTTTTGAAAGTATCCAAGAGTTTTTCCATGTTCGACGTCTCAATTTAGGATTCGCTGAGGGCAGACGGTTGTTAGCCTATATCGTGGATGCATAGCTCTTCCAGATGCCCTAGCACGCTCGCTCGATAATGATCGATAGGATAACTTCTCATCGTTCTTTAGCATGACTACAAATCGCCAACGAATAAGTGACAGTTCACCATGACTAAGTGTCCTTAACATATTCGACATCAACTGTTGTTTGTACGTTAGCGATGTGCAGTTGTCCTAGGGATCGATGAGAAGTTACCGATAGTTGTCCTATCGATGGTGTGCTAGGGCCTCTGAATGGATATATTAGTGCGACTGATTTTCCGTGGAATCCTAACCATTTTTCTGCAGCACCAGTTTCAGGGGGTCTATCCACTTCTTTTCCCTGGTTCTCTGTATTCAAAGAAATGGGAAAATCAGCACATGGAAGAGACACATCTTGGTGATCTTCGTTATGCCACATTCGTCATGCAGATGCTTATTTTTACTTCTATTTCACAGCCTCCTTTATCGCATATAGATGAGACGTTCACCGTATCTAAGTATGTGAGAGAAGGGTTTTTTACCCAAGCGAATCACCATTGATTTTGTTTTCGATTTGATGATCAATATGCCTAAAAAAATTTAAGGTGAGTTGATGGTGTGGAGGTAAACACTGAAGTCTTAAGCATAAGGAATTTAGAAGGAAACAGCAGAAAATAACTTTGTGATTTCTCAAATTAGATATAAAATCTGCATATGTCAACTACTAAGGAGAGTAGTAACAGCTTGGGGAGGCCTTTACACAGCAATGGAAATACAATAATTGTCAATGATGACGCTACATTATATTTTCAATTAACGACATCATACTTCTTTGTGGAGGTGAAAGCAGTAAAAAAATGTTCAAGGTATATATTATGAACGACATGTGCGGACTAGGGAAGAATATTTTGTCAATCTTCGCAAAATCACTGTGTGGCGTCATTTTTAATTAAATTAAACAAATAACTTGGTCTATACCACTTAAATAATCACAATTATCGACATGTTCTTATAATCCCGACGAAAAAACCATGGGTTTCGAAACATGTCGATAATTGTGATTATATAAGTGGTATACACTAAGTTATTTGTTTCATTAAGAGGAATATAAACGCCAGAAATATTTGACTTTTCACCCCTTTAGAACTCCGTGTATTTTTGGTATTATCTGCGCGAGAAAAGTAGCGCCAAAGTTGTTTTTTTTTTAATGAATAATTTTACAAGAACGAAAATAAGTTAGTCAATCAATCAAGTCAAAAATAATCTTAGCCATAAAGGGGTATTTTTAAAAGGTTGTTTCTTATATAACTTCATGTTTATCTAATGAAAAAACAAATTATTTAGTAGATACTTTGCGCAGATATTTTTTGTAACGTAATTAATAATTTTATTTTAATTACATTAAATTTAAAAGGCAGGAAAGGCTTCAATGTATCCATAACAAAAAAAATCATATTCATAATGTAAACCGATTCGTCGTAAAGATAAATATAAATAGTGATTTGGCGTATAGTTTTATCTTAAGAATACTTAGTATTAATAAAAGTGATGTAAACAAAGCTATTTGTCTTTTCATGAAAATAAATAATGCCATCACAAAGTGAAAACCTTTCCGAAGAAGTTTCCTTCGAGAATCTAATAAATAGATTTTTTTTTTTGAAACATTAAATGTTTCTTGGGTTACGAAAAATCTAGCGATGTTAGATTTCCTTCTACTCCCATCATTAAATGCACAAAATTTTCATTGTGCAATGGTCGACGACATCATACAACTTGATGGGACACTCACTCACAATTGTCACATTTGATATCGTCAACGACCGACGATCAGCACTGATTTTCGGTTTTCTAACCGTGCTATGTTTGACAGCTTCACAACATCTGAATAAATAAACTAGCATAAAATTGAAACAATTTTAAATGATATTCAAGAATTAATTTGCTAATAAAAACTACAGCGTGGAATCTGGGTCACGTAGCGCAATTTATTAGTTTATCGACCTCCCTGTAAGAGGAATGTTCTAAGATTCTCACTCGCACCCTTTGCTTTTTAATGTTTTCTTTTCTGAATAAAATTATTAGCACCAAATCATTATTATAATTTAAAAAAAAATAAACGCAGTCTTCTAACCTGGGACGGATATGGCGATGGGTTAAAACAGGATCCGATAAAAACGAATTCCGCTCCGGTTTCCTAGCACGGTTAATCGATAAGGATTGCATCGATAACTTCTCATCGTTCCCTAACATGACTGTAGATCGCCAACAAATAAATAACAGTTCACAACGACTAAGTGTTCTTAATATATTCAACGTCAACTGTTATTTTTATGTTAGCGATCTGCAGTTGCCCTGGATACCGATGAGAAATTACCAAAAGTTATCGGTACAATCCTTATCGACCGACCATGCTACACGGAGAAAAATGTCATTAAAAAATACGATATTTTTATTCGTAAAAACGGTTAAAAACGGGGCTGAAGTTCTTCCGAACAAATTAACAGTGTTTCAATGTTTATTGGCGGGAAAATGTAAGAATAATGTACGAAATCACGTATACCAAAAAATTATTCTGACATGTTCCCGCCAATAAACATTGAAACCCTGTTAATTTGTTCGTAAGAACTTCAGTCCCGTTTTTAACAGTTTTTACGAATAAAATGATCGTATGTTAGAATAACATTTTTTTCCGTGTGGGGGTTCTGAGGACATAAGTAGCAGATTATGAACTAGATTCTCTCTTCCTGAACGTGTGACGTTCCCTGTATATTTTACTGTATTTATTTTGGACTGACTGCGCTTCCTCCGACAGACTTCCATTAGGCAAAATTTACATCATAATAAATACCGTCTAGTTGTATTTTGTTGATGCTTTGCGACATGTAGTTTTTTTACGGATATAAAACTGCAGTTTTATGTCAATATTTATCAAATGCTTCGACATTAACACCAAATCCACAAGCGATAGTCCTCAGTATGACATTAACACGAATAATCAAACTTTCTTCAATGCGGGTTTTTTATTTTCTCTATTGTTTTTATTTCTTGCTAGAGCAATCCCGATGAGTTACAAAATTCATTTTAGGACAGGAAGAACTTACAATTCATAGGTAGGAGGTAGTAGTTACAATTTTACAAAGGTATTTTGATATCATAATATAAGTTTTACATTCAGTACAGCATAAAAATAAAGACAGGTTAAGTAGAACAAACAACAAGAGAAAACAAGTAAAGAAAGAGAAAAAAACGATACGAGTATATAAGATAGAACACAAAATGACAAGACATATTTTCATTTTTACATGTAGTTACAAAATATTCTTTTAAAGCATTGCTTTGCAATTTTTTATTATGCTGGATGTTTTTGTACATATCTGGAAGCGAATTATATATAGTGTATAGGCAATATAGATCAGAGATTTTATCCCATATTTTGTAGTGTGTGTTTGAGGAACGCGGATTTTATTGTTATTTCGAGTATTGTGGTTGTGGATGTCTTTATTGTAAAGTGGCTTGATGTTAGTGTGAGTTGATTGTTGGGTAATTTGTAGGATGGTGCTTGTGATTTCATGTTTAGGAAGGATTGTGATTGGAAAAATACCGGAAACTGAATAGATGTCCCTCACATGAATGTCGGTTATATTGAATGAAAGCGAAGTGTTGGTGAAAAAGCGTCAGACAGTATTTCCATCATTGATTGTTGCAAACCCTTAATTTGGAATTTCTTCCAAAAGCCCGTTTCCTTCCTAAAACTGTTGTGACTTTTCTGCACTTCCTTTTCTATTTTCCTATTTTTACCAACTCTTTATATTATAAATTTGGTATGACACATGTAACAAAAATTTTAAACATTTAATCTTTCGGGTTCGTGTCCCAGTTGCGACCATTATCTTTTATTATTTTTCTGGGTCTTGTTCACTTTATATTTACAAAAAAATTTGATTATTATTGTTATCTTCTTCTTCAAAGATAAATTTACCTTTAAAATTACAAAATCACATTTAAGTAATTAAGTATTGTCTTTAAAACAATTCAAAGATACGATTGAAGTTATTAGAAAACTAATTTACATCCCCGAGATAACGCTTTATAATTCGCAAGTAATATGCTTTGACCATAGACCACGATTAGAAGTTTGCACAGAGAATAACGGGGGCGCTATATCGGTAACTTGGAGAGAAGGGTAGAATCATAAACAACTTCTAGCAGTAGGGGCCGGGGTCCATTCCAGAGTGGAAGATACTCTCAGTATCGCCCTTTTTTGTGATCAGATCTAAATAGCCTGGTACTTCCCCTTTCTCTTCCACACCTCCTTCCCCTCCCCATTACCTTCAGCCTCAGAACATACCCCAATTGGGGATGCCATAGTCTCACTGGCTCCAGGGAGCAGTTGGGACTCTTGTGCGATATTCATATAAAAAAGAAGGTATTCTACATTATTTTATGGTAATTTATAAAACATGGAATTTTGTTATTATGCAGTTTGTTTTGCTTTTTTGACGACTGTGGCCTTTATTTACATCAACACGGAGAGTAAATACAAGCTTTGGACAAATACACCATCAATATCATGGTATAAAAGCACTCAACAGTCTAACACATGAAAATAATATTGAGGGAAATAAAAATAAATTCAGACACAAAACTACAAAATGGATTAAAAATCAAAAAAGACCATATTATCAAAATTTCATTACATAAAATAACAAAACAGGTAACACACAAAACCAGTATAAAACACACATCACTCACAAACACATAATACATGATATTTATTGTTATATTTTGTTGTAGGTATATGCTTTTGTTTTACTTTTATTTTCACTGTATTATGCTTTCTTTATTGTTTTAATTTAGATTGTTTTTAAATAACTGTGATTCTCATCTATTTAACTAAAATGTGAAAGCCCATAAGTGCGTGTAATAAATAAATAAATGTACCGATTTTAACTTTATATAATATTTATTTTTCTTAATTTAAATCTCTATTTTTATTTTTTATTTAAATTCATCTTAATCTGTTTTTTTTGTTTTTTTTTCTTTACCAGCATTATATATATATATACATATCGTAAATGTATTATGTATACTTTTTTGTATGTAAAATGGAGGCCTCAGCACGGGTAAACCACCCCATGAGGGCAACATTATTGGATTGAAAACACACAAAACGCATATCTTTCATTTGCTCCATCGCTTTAATACTCTGTGCTGTTTGGTCGTAACTCATGACAGTGTCGTCCTTACATGCCAAATTACCCTTTATAGCTATCATCTTTGTTCCGGACAGTGAGTCTTGTGCGATGTATCGTATAATATGGTAATAATAAAAATTAAATGTTATTATAACCATTAAAACCTACCCGCGGTTATCAAATTAGTGCATTGGGTAATCGGTATTCGGCGTAATGCATTTTTATTCGTTTCCCCACACCGCAAAACTTACATCCGACAAAAGAAGGATGCCGGAAGCACAACGAGGCGTTGAACCACAGAGAAATGAAAAAAAATTTAGGTTCCGTTTTTTTCAGTTTTTTTTACATTTTATCGCAACTTAAATAGGTATGTTTTCCATTAATAATAAATAATTAATAGACAAAGTACTCAAATGGTTGGCGACTAATTATATATACATCATGGTTTCCGGAAAATCGTAGTACCAGCTGGAAATTTGTGAGTCTATAAATCACAATTGGGGTCGATTTTGTAGTTTACCTTTTTTATTAGAGCTTTCGTTTTCAAATGATTCGAGCCCGAAGACGGTGTTTAATGTTGAAATATCTTTGCGACTTTAATCCCTTTTCCCATGTTTCTATTCCTAATCTTGTTCTCCTTTGGATTCCTTCCCTTCCTTACGAGGTACCTACTCAAGAATCAAAAGAAGAATATGTTTAAAATTCTACCCACCGTTCGGCACTCGAAATATATTGTTGCCCTCGCCTACAATTTCGAGTTGGAAATATTATGTCCTGACTTATGAAATTGGCGTTTTGCCGTACTGGCAACTTTGATCTCAAATATCTTCTTTACTCATGTATTTGTGTTTCGAAAATTATAATTTTTTTTTTCTTTAATTGTTTTTTTTTCTTTGCGTCAATTAGTTTACAAAATGGAAAACTTTAAATATCGCGTTATTAACGAGTACGAGTTCCACCGTGGAACCAGTTCTGCAGAAACGGCTCAAAGGATTAATGATGTGTATGGCGACGGTGCCGCAAAAGAAAACACAGTGCGTTTTTGGTTCCAACGTTTTCGTTCTGGAAATTTCGACCTGCAGAACAAGCCCCGTGGACGGCCGGAGACCAAAGTTGATAATGAAGAATTGAAGGCTATTGTGGAAGCGGATCCATCACAAACCAATTCCGAGTTAGCTGCAGGCTGCGGTGTTAGTGATTAAACTGTTTTAATCCACTTGAAGCAAATTAGGAAGGTGAAAACGCTTCAAAGGTGGGTACCTCACGAATTGAGTGAAGCAAATCAACAAACGCGCGTTGACTGCTGTATTGCATTACTCAACCGGCACAATAATTAAGGGATTTTTAATCGAATCGTTACCTGTGATGAAAAGTGTATCCTGTACGATAATCAGAAGCGCTCATCGCAATGGCTGAACCCTGCCGAACCAGCCAAACCATGCCCCAAGCAAAAATTAACTCCAAAAAATTTACTTGTGAGCGTTTGGTGACGCAAAGAAAAAAAACAATTAAGGAAAAAACAAATGAATTATAATTTTCGAAACACAAATACATGAGTAAATAGATGTATAAATTTGAATTTGGAATTCCTAACCAAAGAGAAGATATTTGAGATCAAAGTTGCCAGTACGACAAAACGCCAATTTCATATGTAAGGACCTAATACACGTTTTATCAAATATATAGTAATAACCATCGGGTTTGACGTGATTAACTGTGTTAGCCACCTGTGGATTACCCTGGAGATTGAGTGCTGGGATCATCAATATCAACATATAAGGGTATTGTTGAATGTCCGAGGACACCCGTGGACTGTAAATTTCTCACCGATTGGGAGAAGGTATACATGAATTGTGTTTTAAATGCCGCATTCAAGGGAATGGTGGAATACGGGAATCGAAGTTCCTACCTTTTTGTGAGGATCCCAGCTCCACTTTCACGAGATGATGGCACACAGCACAGTTTATTATGTCGACGACGATTATATTATTTTTATTTGAAAATAATGATGTTTCTTGCAAGTTAAATTTGATATTACTGTGTTGCATGGAGCGCGAACGAGTTTCGACTTCTTTTCAAAGATACGAGATACAACTATACTGTACAGCGCGGTGGGTACTCCATAAAAACATATTCTTCTTCTTTTCTGATTCGCAAGTAGGAACTTCTATGGAAATGAAGGAAGACAAAGGAGAAGAGATGGAACATGGAAACAAGGGAATTAAATCCTAAAATTATTTCAAGATTAAACAGGTATAACAATTTCCTTTGTCAAATAAAGCATAATCCCATGTATTTTTTCATTTAGTCAAAAATGAAGAAAAAATCCATCGTTAGAGGTTAAATATCAGCTGTTTAATGTATTTTATAACCCGACACGAAAGATGTTCCCTTTAGTTGCCGAAAAAAGAGCTAAAATGATCATAACAAAAAAAGTTTTTTTGGGTTTTTTCTTTTTTGACATAGATTTACCAGTTATTTGCTTTTATTACAAAATTCCGGACACCTTCTATATGTTATCACTGAATCGGCAAATAATTGCATTTATATTATATACGTAGGTACATCATGAACGATACGACCAGTTTACCTCAGAACATCGAGACTGGCAAAGGTCTTTCAAACAAGGTTTAACTATTTAATGTTGTGCTCTGATCATTTTTCTTGATTGTTTACCATGGAAACAAAACCCTTGTTGGCGTTTTTGCTAGTGGTGACTTGTGCAAGTACAAGTAAGTGTATTCATGTACCACGTACCTACCTACTTATGATAACCAACTAGTGTAATTGAATCACCTTTCTTTCATTATACCAAGATTTACGATTTGACATGAAAATATCTTATACTATTCACATCCATGAAATAACTTAAAAATTTTAAGTAATGTAGGTGGTTTTGAAAATAACCAAGATACCTTTAATAATCTTTTTTTTTATTGTTTATGGTGCATTTTTGTCTTTGAATATCATACGTGTTCTATCTTAAAAGATTGTTAAAATGTATTGAAGTATCGGTAATCAATTTTTACAAAGAAATAATCAAATGCAATCAAAGTAAAAAATATATCAAATTGAAGTTTTAGACTAAATATAATACAAAAAAAAAAAAATTTTAATTGATTTATTAGAGTCCCATGCATTCAAACAAATCTAAGTTGTTGAAAAAAAATTATAAATTGTTTTTTAAATACCGAGTGTGTTTATTTTTTAAGTACATACTCGTATATGTCAATTTATCTGTTTTTTCATTCCTGGAATAGAATAATAGATTTATTTTTAAATAAATTAAAAATAATGATTCAATTTATCGATTCCGATGTACAGACAAACATTAAAATTAACACATTTTTATGTCGATGCAATTTTTCCAATCAGGATTTTTTTTTCTTTATGCGGTGTTTTCGTTAAGGAGAAGTCTGCATAGCTCACTAAAGATATAAACCGTAAGAAATGTGTTGTAGGCGGGTCCATGCGCCCAAAGAAAACTTTCCTTTTTTTTCAATTATTTCTGGCTTTCACCCTTCAAGAGTATTCTAGGCCATCATTCAAAATTATGAAAAAATGAAATGTGAATTTAAATATTAAGAGCCATTGACCAGCGGTTGAGAATAAAAGTTTAAAAATGCTTGCAACAGTACAGGGAGGTTCCAATGAGAGAGATCGATTATTCCCCGTATGAAAATTTATACTCATCTAATGCTACCACCATCATATGAACTTCCTTATTTTCTATCATGCACATATACATACTAGACCTCAACTGGAACGACCCCCCCCCCCCCCCTCCTATTCCTATTCAAACAACTGGTTATGTAATCTTTTTAATCATTTCACTTATATATAATACCCATGTGGAAACATTTAAATGGTACTATTAATGTGACCTAAATACTACGAATATTACACGGAGAAAAATGTTATTCGAAAAAATGATCATTTTAATAGTAAAAACGGTTAAAAACGGGACCGAAGTTCTTACGAACAAATTAACAATGTTTCAATGTTTATTGGCGGGAAAATGTAAGAATAATTTGTTGGTATACGTACGAAATTACGTATACCAACACATTATTCTTATATGTTCCCGCCACAAAACATTGAAACCCTGTTAATTTGTTCGTAAGAACTTCAGCCCCGTTTTTACGAATAAAATGATCGTATTTTAGAATAACATTTTTCTCCGTGTAGCAATTAGAAAAATAGTTCATGGTACCAAGTCCAAACGCATAAAGTTTGTTAAAAATCGGCGAATAAAGTTTATTTTTTAGCGGCTATTTTAGCAATTGGAATAAGAGTTCATCATAATACAAATCATTTTCTTGAAAAACTCCAGGAAAATCGTTTTAGGTGTAGATAGTATCAGATTAAACCCATCACCGTGACCCGCAGCTTAGCCTGTACTGGTTTGATGAATGTATCTATTGCCATCACAACACATCGCAACATTTAATTTGTATTGTTTGTATTTTTGCAGCAATGGCTGAAAACTGTGTGACACGCCAGGGTATTGCGGGAGAATGCACTTCGAGGGACGCCTGTAAGCCGTTCCAGGAGGCGGTATCAAGAAGCTCTTTTAAATCACTAAACCTAGGACAACGGAATAAGATTCTTCTCCGCTGGCGATGCGGAACGAAAAATGCTGTAAGATTATCCATACAATTTTTTTCTATTACCGTATGTTACCTTCGATTAGGGAAATACAAATCTGAAAACTACAAAGCTTAAAATCTGTGTTTTTATTTTGAATGTGCCCGCAAATAACGCCAACTGACCATAGATAGATTAAGTCAATACAGTATTGATAGAGGGTTTTATCGATCATACGTACTAGGTACCCAGTGGGGTAGCAAATGTCTCGAACCACGAGTTCTGCCGAGATTGGGACAGCATTTTCTTGCTTTACGATCGATATTGCCCAGTTTATTACCTATTTTTCTGTGTGTTTCATATTTTCGTTGACGTTGTTGACAATATCTTTGTCAATGTGGATGGGGGTCTGCCTTGACCACTCACACAGAGCAGCGCAATATAGCCCAAAAAGGAGTACTAAAGACAATACTGAAAGTTCCGCTTAGAACTCCAACAGAGGAAATATTCAAAAACTTTCGTGTCTACAATGTACAGAAACTTTATTCAAAAATATTTTATTTAAACTGAAAAGATATATATCTGAATACTCCACTGCCTAACATAAATACTCAACAAGGGCAATAAGCGAAAATATCCTGGTTACTCCCAGTTTAAACACATCTTTTGGACAGAGAAATAATAAATTCCAAGCTATAAAATTGTTCAATGCTCTACCAAATGAAACCAAAAATATAAAGGAAATGACTAAATTTAAAACAAAAGTCAAAACATGGCTGAGAGATCAAAGCAATAATCAACTTACAAACATTATGAAGACAGTGTAAAGACAACTCGCAACTAAATACAAAAGTTTAAAAAAAGTACAGGCCGCCTCAGAACAGGAAACCCTAGTGAGGAGGACTGTGAAAAACACAAAAAATTATATTAATATTATACTTTGTACCTACATAATGTACAAACTTTGCTATTAAAACTAATAAAAAATAATAATAAAAAAAAATAATAAAAAAAAAAAAATATAATATAAGTTTCAATAGGTTATCCATAATTTAAAATATTAATATTATGTATCTACTTCATACAATTAAGACACTCGTGTCTCCTTTACCAGGTACAAGTGCTTATCTCTTCTTATAAGCATACATGTCTAAGAATGCCCTTAAATATAATATTCTGTAAATTTTTTGCGCAATATGTGAAAAATGTGTAAAAAATTTAAATCGTATAATATTAATAATTCGTAGTACTAACATTGGTTGTATACTCTTCCTGTCCTCAGCAGCTGACTTCAAGTTTGTTACCTGGAGAAGTTGTGCTGCATCCCCTCTTACTTCGTCTTCCCACCTCAGTCTGGGTCTTCCCACTTTTCTCTTTCCACCTGGGTGTCCAGTCATAATTCTTTTTGGGACGCGTGTGTCCGGCATTCTCTGTACATGCCCAGCCTATCCCAACATGAGGGGTCTCATATGGGCTGAGATGTTGGGGACCTGATATATATCGTATAGTTATTTGTTGTGCCGGATGCGCCACTGTTTCCCCTCTTTCACGGGGCCACATATTCTCCTAAACACTTTTCTTTCAAACGTATCCAGCATTTCAGCCATCTTTGCCGTCAGTGTCAGCGCCTCACATCCATATGCCAATACAGTTCTCACAATGGTCTTATGGTTTTACTTGACTTAAACACTGGCAGCAAAGAGAAGTATGTTTTGTTGGCTGCTGTGATTCTCCTTCTGATTTCTGCTGAATCCTCATTGTTCTATACATTGGTTGTATACCAGACTAGGTAAATCCATGAGTGTACCTACTAATGGTTTTAAGACCAGACAATAACAAGCTTAGCCACCAAGTATGATTGAAAGAAAATCCACCAACAAAAAAGCCAAAATTTAAATTTAAATTAAATAGTGCCATGCGTACGGTTTGTTGACTGACGACCTAGCGCTGACGAACCGGACCTAGCGCGTAGCAAATCGCATGTACATATTACAGCAAGCGACCGCCGAATGCGACCAACCGCGACGCAACGTACGCGTAGAAATATTTCCAGCTGGGTGGTGTGAACTCAACAAAAAAAAAACAGGGTGGTAACAGCAGGAGTGCAGACGTTTCCTACAGATGACCGAGACTTTCGAACACTTTTTGTACGTGGGTATCCAGGTTTAATTCTAATTTTGATGTTTGTGCAGGTGTGTTGCCCGAACGACAAGCCATATACCGAACCGCCCCCGTCGGTAGAGGGCCACAAGAACCTGCCGCTGCTCCCGCCTCTGAATGAATGCGGATCATCTTCTGCAGATCGACTCTTCGGAGGAAATACGACAAAACTCCTGGAATACCCATGGATGGCCCTCATCTCTACAGAAACAAGTACGTAACTACTCGCACTTGATATTCGGATTCCACTAAAACATGGTCAAATCGACCGCCACAACGCGGGCATGTGCCTAGCATGGCGCTTGAAAAATTATTAACAAATTTAATGTAATAAACAATTCACTTAACAAAGATTTTTTATCGGATGCTATCCACTTAATGAGTTAACAAGGGTCTTATGAACATTACCGTTACCCGTTAAGGGGATACCCGGCGGTGATTTTTCCATACAAACGTATTCCCTATTTATCTCTCTGGATTTTAACCCTAGAGAAAATATTGTTTTTACATAAAATAGATATCAACTAGCGTGTCGGTACTTTTTGTTATTTTTGATAAGTTACTTTTTATAGAAATTATGACCTTCCGAAAATCAATAAAATCGACTGGTTTAAACGCCGTCAAAAGACGTTTAGTATACAAACTAGACAATGTTTTTTTTAAAAAAGGAAAACGTACAGACATAGAATAGTTTTTTCTTATGTAGTTAGTAAAAAAAATTGAAAATCAGTCCACTTAGAGGAGAAAAGTGGGGAATACAAAACCTCGATTTTATTTAGGTATTAGTATCCCGAGGTGCATTGTCCCTTTCGCTCAATATGCGATGGAATAAGAGCAACAGTGACAGCAATAATTTAGTAAAAATCTATTTTTTTAATTTATCCACCACCGGGTATCATCTTAAAGATTTTTTATGTCTATTTGCATTGTCGCCTACTTTAGCAACTGTTTCCTGATATAAAAAAGTATATTGTAGGCAACTGAAATTTTGGATCCGCCTAAGGTGACAATTTTGATGTTTCTAAAATTTAATTAAAAAAAATAAATAGAGATAAAAATCATTTATTTAGATGCAACCTTGGTAATTATTTATGCGTGTATGATATACGTATATTTTTTTTTTCTTTACGATTTTATATTCATTATAAAATATAAAGTAAAAGAGAAGAAGGCCCTTTGATGGGTTTAAATTTAAATTACCTTTTTACCGGATTATTTCGGACGATTTGATCGGATTACACAAATTTATAGTATACCCACCCATAAATAAATACACAAATTTATAGTATATCTATAAATAAAAACACAAATTTATAGTATACCTACCTATAAATATAAACACAAATTTATAGTGTACCTATACCTATCTATAAATAAAAACACAAATTTATAGTATACCCACCTATATTTACCTTTCTTATGTTTTGTTTTTTTTTATTATTTATGTATTTTATCAATTTAGCATAGTTAACATAGTCAAATTGATAAAATAAAATAATGAAAAATCGACTTCGCATAACATATATTTTATAAATTAAAGCACAAATAAATAAAATATCTCACATCCGTACTACATATAATATATTTGCCACACATAATTTTTAATTTTTTAACATTCCCGAGTTACGATTAACCTGACAACTTTTTAAATATTCTACTACCGCCACACTTAACGGAAAATGTTGCTTGTGTCGTGATGGTGGACTAAAGCCGACCGAGGAACTAAACACACGACGCCTGAATGGGACCAAACGCGATGTCAACTCAGCCATTAACCAGTATTATTCAAATAGTTTGGTTGGGTGTATTGACTTCAAATTGTGATGTATTTATTTTAGCTATTTGTGCATTTATTTTTACAAATTACTAATAAACGTACTTGTACTAATTTTACGTATCTAGAATTTGTATGCAGAATTTCGCGCAGCCGTTCCTCCTAAAGCGATCTACACACCATGCTGCGAACAGCAGCTGTTAGCAGCTGGTTAAAAATCGAAGGTTGGGGGTTGTCTTCTGTCTCTTTTTTCCTCATGCGAACCCGTAACACTCTGTTTCACGTTGACTGCACATTGGAAAAAACCGTCTGCCGCTAGTACCAACCGATGAAATGAGATTGTGATATTGAATTTGTTGTGTTAATAAAAGAGACAGAAGACAACGTGAAACAGAATGTTACGGGTTCGCACGAGGAAAAAAGGGACAGGAGACAATAGCCAACTGCTAACAGCCCGATATGTCGGGCTGTTCGCAGCGTGGTGTGTAGACCGCTTGATAAACGGTAGCGCTATGTTTTTTCGCCATTGTAATAGTTTGTGCTTTATTTTTAGCAAGCGGTCCCGTGAGGACGATCGATTTTACCTGCGGAGGAACCGTCATCAGTAGTCGCTACATACTCACCGCTGCTCACTGCATTACCAAGCTCAATCAGCTTCGGCTGATCGGGGTCAGGGTGGGGGAGTGGGACAAATCGACAGATAATGACTGTATAGAAGACTACTGCGTTACTTATCAGGATATCGCAATTGAGGAGGTCCTTCCACATCCAGGATACGTTGGCCTCATCTCTGGCATGAACCGTGACCTCAATAATGACATTGGGCTTTTGAGGCTAGCGGAGCCAATAGATCTCACAGTAGGTATGTAAACTCTATCTCTTTTCTCTATGCACACAACTAAGCCGGAAAATGTATGAATTGTCCTAATATTGTTTACTAAATTTCAAGACAATATAGCACCAATTTGTTTGCCGACTTCAAAAGAAATGAGGGAAGCCAAAATAGAAGACAAAAAACTCACGATGACAGGATGGGGAAGAACCAATATACTGGAAGACGGCAGTATTACAACCAGGAAAGACTACTCCAATCCGAGACTTCTTCAAATCACAGTGCCACTTGTGTCTAACAAGATTTGCGCCGAGATATATAACAAGTGAGCCAATATAATCATAATTATTGAGAATTTCTTTGGATTTTTTCTGCCCAGCTTTGGTTTTATACGTGGATCTAATAACTCGATATTTATGGCATCTATGCCTGTGTCAGACCACGCTATAAGCATCAAGCATTTTTTGGGCGTGGCTTATAGAGATTATATATTGCAGTATCGCATGATGCTATAATATTCCTCTCCCAACGGCAGGAGAGGGGTAAGGTCAATTAAGGAAGTGCCTGGAAAATGTGAATATCATTATTTGTTCGAGATCTGTCACCTTTGACAACTGACATCCGCTTGATCTTGGCGGATCCCTACATGATCTAACCCCCGATCGCTTCGAGTATTTCAATCGCCTGGCTAATCATCACAACACCCACACTTATAACACGTCATCTATCTAGTGTGACAGATCTATCTGATTGTATAGCCAGCGATATGGCGATACAGGTCAGGCCCAAAAAACGCTTTTAGCTTATGGTTTAGATAGTCTGACAGTAAAGTGTGACATGTTCTATACTTTTTGTAATCTACTATATTCTTTCATACTCTTTTATATTACTTTATAGCCATTAACATTATTTTATATTATTTTGTATAATTTAATATTCTTTCATATTATGTCAATTTATATTAGTTTATATTGTTTCACATTATTTTATAGTTCATTTATTAATGCACTCTATAGATAACTGACCACCAACACACGGACATATGCCTAGCGTGGTGGTCGTCAAATATTCTCAAACATGTTTAATGAATAAAGAAAAAAATTTAAAAAAAAGTAAAACCAAGCAGTAAAACCGAGAATTAGAACGTACGTCCTAACTTGCTTCTGATAATATTTATGGGTAACCATTCTTCTATTATTAATGGGACCTTTACACTATAACGTCGTTGCATATTTAATATGAACAATGTGACGATTTTGACAAAAATTAGTTCTCACCTGACATCGTAGATCTCCGTCCTATTTGAATTTCGTGAACATCTTCCAATCTGTATTGGAAATGCAAGCTTCGATCAGGCAAATATTTGGATCACGAAACACGCCCATAAGGCACCTCTTCTGTTATTCTTTATTCTATGTACGCTGTCATTTCTTGCTTGATATAATATTTTTGGCGACGGTGACCATTCTTCGGAAATTTACAGTACCTTTGCAATAGATTATAAAATTTGAAGATATATTACACATGTAGTATTAATCAGTCCCTACATTGATAATTAAGATGTTATTTGTATGTGTACATTAATAAGTATGTGGAATGGAAAAATCATTGTCTGACGACATAATTTATCACACAAAATACTAATTTCGGTTGTGTCTATCTGTAACTCTGGTTCATTGAGCTGTAGAATTCCAATTTGATTTATATTTAAGTGTGCTGTTGTAATTGATTAGGTATAATAAATCAATTAATAACCTACCTATTTTATATTTCGCGATGTTTGTAACGATGAACGTGTGTTTCGTTATTTTATTACATTACGCTTCTCTGCACTGGAATAAGATACGGAGTCGAATTAAAGTCGATACAATTATTGATTATTTAATTGTTCCATTTAATTTCAGATCCGGCATTGGTGGCATTGGCTTTCGCCATCTGTGCGCCAGTGGCCTCCAGGGGGTCAGCTCTTGCCAAGGAGACTCCGGTGGCCCAATGGTATTCGAAATGACACTGCCTAGGAGGCAGGTAAAGTTCGTGCAGTTCGGGGTAGTCAGCGCGGGGTACGATTCTTGCGGCCTTAAGAACCAGCCTGGCATCCTCACCAACGTGGTATACTACATGGACTGGATTCTCGATACTATAAAGCCGTGATTTGTTTTCTAATAACGCACGTTACTGTTACACAATCTCCTTAGTTTTCAGAAATACTTAGAAGAACACGGACCGTGAAATAATTCAACATTTGTGACAGTCTACATAATTTTGCAATCTTTTTATGAAATTTATGTTGTTAGTTACATTTTACTTGTACGAATAGGAATCACTTTCAGAAGGGATGGCTTTAAATTTTCACTCTAAAATTTATCTAGTATTTTATCAGGTCATCTATGCCATATGAGGGGCCTAGTTTAAGACCTGATATTCGGAAAAGTCTAGTTTCGTTATTTTATGTACACTGCAAAAGAGTGCCAACTGCTCGCAGCATTATGGCATCTTTTATTTTAAACTCCTCGTAGCTTATAACGTTGCTGATCGAGGGATGAACGCAAAGAGGTGGGATGTTTAAGATCTGATACGTTTTTAGATTTTCACGGCCAAAAGCATTTTCGTTGTTTGTTTTTGGGGTGTTATTCCGTGTTGTGCTACCTCCTTCTTTAGCCGACGTTTCGGACAGCGTTGCAGTGTCCATCATCAGGGCAGATCCGGCAGATCCGACGAAACGTCGGCTAAAGAAGGAGGTAGCACAACACGGCATAACACCCCAAAAACAAACAACGAAAATGTTTAAGATCTGTTGAAACAAATTTAAATTGTATGAAATCAACTGCAAATTTTAATACGTCTCTTCTAAGTTTTCCATAACTTCATAAATACTCATTTGTGGGTTAGAGAGACAATAATCGTCCTTAGCACCATCATAATATTTTGATATTGAATCGAATACGCGTCTAGTCTCCGTGGATATTGGTGTATGGAGTCGTAGGTATTTGGCTTCCTCCTCTTTCACAAGCCAACATCTTTAAAGCCTTTTTTCATAGTCAGACCAGATGACTACTACATGTAAAACATGTGGTTAATTTCGTATTTAAAGAATGCCTCAAATTTGTTTTCTTAGCATTATTTATTATTAGACTTGAATCGTGGGACCAATTTATTTTGAAGAGGAATTGTTAAGTGCTGTATATAACATTTATCCATAATGTTTATCAAAGGAAAATATTTTTTTAAATATATATATAAAGATAATATAATATTATATACCTGCCAGGCAAATTCGAAGCTAAAATTCCTTTAAATTGGACAAAAACTTCAAAACTAATTATTATTACTTCAATACATATTAATCATATTATATAATATAGCGTGATATTTTTACGGCCGAAAGTATTATGGTGATTTATGTTTGGGGTATTATGCCGTGTTGCGCGTTCTCCCTTGTTTCAGATAGGATTAATGACTTAGTTCCATACTTACTTATTTACGATAAAATTTGATAAATTGTACTTTGATAATAAAATTATTCACCAATCATGGACATTGACACGGTCAACCGCACAACACCTTTATTGACAGAATTTGCAATGAAATTAATACTTACTTGTGTTTGTGATTATATTATTTATTTTGAATATTAATATTGTTTGCTTTAATTTGAATTTTGATTTACGTGATTTAATTTTAAATATTTATTATATTTGTATATTTTATTAGAGGCACTGCTTAAAACCAACTGCATCTGGGAGAATCCTGAATGTATAGCTGAGCAGTGACCCATTTGCCAATAGAATCAATGACAGGAAATTTAAATGTCACTATAAACATATGAACTCTTGTAGATAATACCTACCATAATTCACCTAAATAATTTCCACGTATTGTATGTAATCTTTATGTATAGCATTTTTAATTTTTATTTCTTTCTTCTTACTCTTCTTACAACGACATCAATAATGCCATTTTTGTTAATATTAGCACTCTAGCTCACCAAAAGTCACGAGCCGCCACTGATAAATTGTATTGTAAGAATCTCTGTCAAATAAATGTTTTTATTATTATTAAGTTCGCGCAGAATTCTAGGAATAGTTGAATGAAAAAAAATTGGTGAATACCTAAACCACGTTGCGCTTCCTCTTTCTTTAGCCAACGTTTTGGTCTAATTAACTTTTCCTTTAATCGTTACTAATATTCTAAGCCTTACAAGTATTATTATTTTACTGAATTGTATCTTCTTTTTGGTTTCTGGTTTGTTTATAGGTGCCACACGCATATATAATTGTTTGCAAATATGTATACACTTGCTATTTATCAGGTGTTATATATTGATTTACTTACTTTCTTCCGGTCATATTATTTAAAATTATTTTTCAACATAGTATTAGTATTTGGCTAGTTTTAATAAGTTTCATACATATGTGATGTTATGCATGTATACAACTACTGTATTATTCCTGTTATTCCTCTATACTGCAATTATAAGTAAAATTCCCTGTAAAAACCAAATAAAGCGATAATAAAATAATATAGACGTAATAATGAATACTAAAATAGAACCACCAAATTGTCCAATAACCGATTCTTAAAGTTATGTTTAAGAAAAAAAATTTAAATCCAACCTTATAAGGAATGTAATGTCTTGAATGTAAAACAGTTTTATATCACTCAAACGCTTTGTAGATATCGCAGAAAGAACCCAGCAAATTCGTACTTCTAGAATTGGCTTTAGTCTGAACATTGTAGCAATTCAATCCAAATCTTTTTTTGGTCAAAGAAATTATTTTTATCAGGCCGCCTTATATTTAATAGCCTTCCAGAATATAATAAGTCATTTAATTCCTTCTGTACTTTTAATAACATTGTTAAAACAATTGATCTCCAACAAATCTTTTAATATTATAGCATAATATCATCATGATCTTCTTCTTCCCCTTTGTCCTATTCGGGTCGGGTATTGCATCGACAAGGCTTCTCCATACGTCCCTGTCTTGCGCTGATTGTTCGGCCTCCGTCCATTGCAAATCCATTCTCTCCTCACACAGTTTCTGGAGTTGCCTCACCCAACTGTGTCTGGGGCGGCCAACTGGACGTCTACCCTCTGGAATCGCACTCAGTATCTTCCTCGGAATTCAGTCATCAGACATTCTTAGTACATGCCCAATCCACCTCAGTTGCGATTTTTTTTAAATTAAATATCAACACACACATCCTTCACTTTTACCACATTTTGATGAATTTCAGTTTTCCTTCAGTTTAGCAGGAAGGAAAGAAACATTAATGTAACAATATTGTATTTTCAATATATTATTACAAATGTAAAGCATAATACCATGTAAAGAAACACAAAATAATAAACAGCGTTGGCCCTAAGATTAACACTTGTGAAACTCCTGATGTTTCATTACTTATCCCTGCCCACTTCCACCCCTGACATTATTTCTTTATTTATTAATCTTAAGTTGGCTCACACATAGTTTTATAAACATATTACATTGTTTGGCAAACATAACCTTTCTTTAAATATTGGCGTACACGGTCACAAAAAAATAAAAACATTCATATTTGACATACTTTCTTAATTCATTTTATGAACAACATTTGAAACGTTAAATGACTGAGTAACTTAAAATAATTAGGTGCGTGTGAATAAAATTTTATCACTTTTTTTTGTAATTTGTGATAGCAGACGTATTTTTATAATACTTATCAGGACGGATGCTGTCAGTTCGTTTCCGACCGCCTGGGACTTACTTACTCCGAACTTTTACGTTGTGTTTAAGAATATTGTATTTATTTGTTCAACATGGAGCCTAAACTTTTGTTCCCAATTTTGCTAGTGGTGATTTGTGCAAGCCCGAGTAAGTTTTATCAGACGTACTTAATTGTATCTAATCGGTAATAACCCCGGTTTACGTACAAAGTTATGACGTTATGTGGTTGAACCTTGAATATATGTTAATTTCAACAGTTCGATATTATTTTGCTGACAACTTTCTTTTATTAATCGCACTCCTTCTTAAAGACAAAAAAAAAATTAAACGTTTTTGAGTAGATGGTGAAGAATTTTTTCGAAACCTATATGATGTCACAAAAATATAAAACCGTAAAATCATAAAACTAATAATGGCCTAATAAAAGTAAAATTTTGGCTAGACCTCCCATCACTTACAATCGATAAAACTCAATACATGACATTTTCCATACGCCTTAACCGTCTTCTCGCTTACTTAATCAAAACACTACCCAAAAGTCATCTTATTTCCAATGCATATGTGCTACCCTTAAATCATCAAAGGAAGTTATTTATTTGTGAATAATAATAGATATCAAAATACGATGGGAGGTCCATCTCAATGATAGAATTAAATGACTTCTTAACCACTCGAACGCTTTTTGCCACATTATGGCTCTATTTCCAAAGCCTAGGATTGCTTTGTTGCCACAATGTAGCAAATTTTCCCTAGATTCGTAAAAGAACGATTTTTTTTCATCAAACCTTGGATACGTGGTCCCATCAAACCAGAAGTTCATTCGCTCAACGAAAATTCTGGTTCATCGCTCCTAAAATGTACAATGTGTTGAGCGCCAACATAAAATCAAAAATTACTATATCACTTTATTTCTATTTGCCTATATGCCTTATAAAAGTTACTTTGGACACGTTGCTCGCTAAACTGAGGACTCCGACTTGGCTGGAAAAGTGGAAGGCGGAAGAAGCAGAGAAAGGTCACGAATGCGCTGAAGTGACAAAGTTTCACTGGTGTCTTGCAGTACCATAAACAACAAAATATTTACTCTATGACTGTTTTTCCCAATTTCTTTCAAAACACTAAATTCAAAAATGTGAATATGACTATAAACATGTACTCTTCTAGAATTCTACTTGATTAAACTTGACATTTAACATGATTAATCTGAGTGAAATTGTTGAAAATATAAAAAAAAATAATGTTTGTTTGTTTGTCCGTATTTTATGCGCTGCCATACCGTTCATCCGATTGCGATAAAACTTTGGGGATTTGGTGTTCGCATGCCCGCAATGAAATTATTCCCTGTACTATTCATCCGGTTGCGATAAAAATTAGGTGAGTTGTTGTGAACATGCCAGCAAAGGTTTCTATAAAGCGACGTTTCTATATTGGTGAGCTCTTTGTTTATGAAATTTGCGAAAAAAATTGCAATAGGTCACATGTGAGTTGTTTAAAAAGTGGGTGTATTTTATGGAGTTTAGCGGCAGGAAAGTGTTTCGGGAGGGGGAGGGGAATCTGGGATGGGCGGAGGGTTATTAAGGAGGGGGTGTTCACGGGAGGGGGACGAGGAAGGGGGAAGGCGGGGAAGGTGGGACTAGAATGCGTGAGAGGGGGTTCGTGAGAAGGGGACACTGGGAGAGGGGGGCGGGACACGGGATGGTGAAAAGATAATGCGGGAAGGAAGGGGACGGTGAGTGGAAGAGGTTGCGGAAGGGGAAGGGGGAAGGATGGGAAAGGAAAAGCAGGGAGAAACAATTTCCTTATTTAAATAGCATTGAACGCATGCCGTGTATCAGCTAGTCTCTTATAAAATAATTGGTATAATTTTACACGTATTCTAATCTTACTGTCTATATTTTAAATTTTTATTTCTATCTTCTTTTAAATATATTTTTTTAATTTATTTTATTAAAAAAATATATTTTTTGTATCTTACTAATATTATAAACGCGAAAGTTTGTATGGATGTATGTATGTTTGTTACTCTTTCACGCAAAAACTACAGAATGTATTTTAATGAAACTTTGCAATAATATAACTCATACGTCATTATAACATATAGGCTTTATTAGCTAGCTATTTTTAATACTATATTATAAATAATAATTACTGTTTAATAGAAAATGACAAAATTTGAGAATGACATTTTGCAAAACAATCATATTTCATTTAAATCAAAATTCTATTTTAGAAAATTAGTGATACTATTTGAAGTACTCGCCTAATACTTTGAATTGAATCAAGAATTATAGATGTTTTAAATAAATAGGTTAAGAATTTTGGTATAAACATAGATGAGACCTAGGAAAAGAAAATAGACTAATAGAATTACTAATCCTGAGCAGACGAAGTCGCGGGCAGAAGCTTGTAAATAATAATATTAAGAATCCTAAGCACCTTTTGTACAATTATCTTTAAAACAGTCCTAGGGAACTTTATAAACGGAACAGAGCTTTTGTCAAAGAAATGGAACGAAACATGGGAAAGCAACAATATAATTATTTTTATAAGGCAACAGTAGAGCTAGAATAATATACACCATATATTTTTTTTTTCATGTTTTCGTTGTAAAGTACTCTCTCTCTCTATTGTAGCAACTAATTGTGGAACTCATGGTATCAAAGAAACATAACAAATTACAAAAATCTTCTTCTTCCCCTTGTCCTATTCGGGTCGGGTGTCCTACTGCATCGACAAGGCTCCTCCATACGTCCCTGTCTTGCGCCGATTGATCGGCCTCCGTCCATGGCAGATCCATCCTCTCCTCGCACAGTTTTTGGATTTGCCTCGCCCAACTGTGCCTGGGGCGGCCTACTGGACGTCTACCCTCTGGAATGGCACTCAGTATTTTCTTCGGAATTCGGTCATCAGACATTCTTAGTACATGTCCAAGCCACCTCAGTTGCGATTTTTCCACGAAGAGTAGCAGTGGTTCAATGTTTAGATCATCTCGGATCGTAGAATTTCTTATATGATCCCATTTCGTAACCCCTGCCACTCCTCTCAAGTGCCTCATTTCGGCAGCTTGGACTCTAGAGCGTGTTTGTTCGTTTAGCATCCATATCTGGTGGCCGTAAGTGAGCGTCGGGCGGTATACCGTTTTAAACACTGCCATCTTTGTCTTGATGCTGAGCTCGGCTTTTCTTATCACTGAGCTGTAGAGAGGACACGTAGCACACTGCTTGCCGCACTAATTCTTCGATCAATTTCTCCGTCTTGCCGACCGTCGCTGGAGAATTCGACCCCAAGGTATTTGAACCCGTCCACCTGGTTCAGAGTCCCATTAGCGAGTATGTTGCACTGAGTTTGGTCCCTTCCTATAACCATCACCTCTGTTTTGGAGGTACTCATCTTCATTCCCACCGCCATGCACTCTTCGCTGAATCGGTTGATCCACTCTTGTAGTCCTTCCTGTGATGTCGTCAGTCTCGCGATGTCGTCAGCAAATAGTAGGGAGCTGATTCTAGTATTGCCTACCAGTGCTGCATCCGGTGTTTGGCTGTTTCGGCTGATTCGGTCCATGAATATAGTGAAGAGGATTGGCGACATAGGGCATCCTTGTCTGAGGCCGATTTCCACTTCAAATTCTTCCGAAACTTTACCGTTTACCCGGACCCTACTGCTACTATTTTCGTATAGAGATGCTATGCCTTTTAGTAGGTTGCCTTCAACTCCGTACTCTTTAAGCACCTCCCACAGTAGTTGACGCGGTACTAAGTCGTACGCCTTCTCTAAATCTATAAATCCAATATATGATGGCTTACCGTATTCCCAACATTTTTGTATGGTCACTTGTAGTGTGAAGAGCTGATCCGTAGTGCCTCTACCTTGTCTGAAGCCGCACTGTTCTTCTTGGATCTTGTTCTCTGTCACTCTTCGACATCTTTTTTCCAGGATCCTAGCGTAAACTTTTCCCGGTTGACTGAGAAGTGTTATTCCTCGGTAGTTGGAGCACAGTTTCTGGTCCCCTTTCTTAAATATTGGGACTATAATTCCTGTTCTCCAGGCTTTAGGGGTCTTACTTGTTCTCCAAGCTACTGAGAAAACTCGCGTTAACCACCTGAGCCCTTGGTTGCCCATAGCTTTTAACATTTCTGGCCTTATTTCATCTACTCCGGCTGCTTTTCCCCTTTTAAGGGACTTAATTGCCAGTATTACTTCTTCTAACGAAATTTCGCCTTCTTCGTCTGTTTCATTGCTATTTAGCTCTTCTTGGGTCCCTGTCTGGGGGGCGTTCAGTAGCTTCTCAAAGTATTCTTTCCATCTACTGAGAATTTCATTTTCCTCCCTCAACAGGTTCCCTGCCTCATCTTTAATACACCTGGTCTCGATTGCGTCTCCCTTACGAAGTCGACGTATTGTTTGCCAGAAAATTTTATTTGCCGTGTGGTAGTTTTTTTCTAATTTGGATCCAAACTGTTCCCAGGCTCTTTTTTTGGATTCCTTGACCATTTTATTGGCAACCGTTTTTTTTTCTGAGTATTTTATACGGTTTTCTTGTGTAGGGTTAGCAATATACTCTCAGTATGCATTTTTCTTATCATTAACTGCTCGTTTTACATTTTCCGTCCACCAAGGCGTTCTCTGATTATTCAAACTTGATTTAACTCGCTTCGTACCACAGGTTTCTTTCGCTGTCTCAACTATTGCACGTTGGAACATTTCCCATTCGTTTTCCGCGTTTGATGTGACACTCGGAACTACTGAGAAGAGTCGGTCAATCGTACTATTGTATTTTTCTACAAATTATATCACAAAAATCGTCATACATTAATCATCTGCACTTTAATCATTGTAGAGTCTTGACAGTATATTCCTACACTTCTCCTGATTATCGTTTTGTGTTCACATCATTTGTTGGAGACAAAAAAGATACCTGAAAGAAAGAATAAAAGAGGATAAACAGGATTGCCGACTTACCCGATTTTTCTTCCTTCACTTGTCTAATTCCGCTGGTTCTCACATTCACTATTGAACTCACGAGCTCTCGATGGTCACTTATATATTTCAACACGATCGAACAAAGCCTACGTATTCAACAATATTTGACAGGACGAAATGTAATTTTTAACTAAATAATGTGATATATGATTGAACTAGTCGGCATAAGGTGAGTAGAAACAAAAAGTAAATATGTGGGCAGGAATTATAATTTGGAAAATGAAGTACAAAGAGGAATGCTAGGCACCAACACCATTTATCTACGTTATCTTAGATCTTCCATCACCCCTTCTTCCTACAGTTTTATTAAACAATAGCCGCTTCGATGGTTGGGTTGACTTCCATTTGTATCCTTCCTGCTCCGACTGAATTAGCACCTCAATATTTTCGCCTCTTCAAACAGTTAGCACATACAGCTTCACAAGATATCGCAAAATCCCAATATCCAAAGATCCCAACATTGATATGATCAGTGCATAGTGTGCATTCGTATCCATTGCCATCATACCATATAGTTTTTTTACGAGAGCTGTTTGTAAATTTGTATTACCGTTAGTTTGCATTTTTGCAGCAACGGCTAAAAGCTGTACGACACCCCATGGTATTTTCGGAGAATGCACTTCGAGGGTCGCCTGCAAAGCTTTCCGGGAGGTCACATCAAAAAGCTCTTTTAGGTCACTGAACCAAAGGAGACAGAACGCGCTCATGCTCAGCTGGAGATGCGGAAAGAGCACTTTGGTAAGATTATTGATTAAATTATATTGTTTTTCGGTGTCTTCATTTATCAACGTACCTTGGATTAGGGAAATCTTAAAAATAAAAAAATAAAAATTGACAATTGATTTTGAAGCTCGGATGATATAAAAATGGTTACCTTTTCATTTATATTTTGAGTTCGCATTTTCCATGATGAGGAATAAAACTTTTAAATGTCCCCTAACTGTCCAAATAAAAAGCGAGATACCTAACAGGTTAACCACAATAAACGATACTTTATAATTGTTTTAGATAAGTAAGTATAAACGGCAATATTAAATTAAATAATGAGCAGAAGTTTATTAATTGAATGATTTTTAACATTTGTTTTACGAATCCTATAAATATGGGATATATGATCAAATGTAGATGTGTCCAATGAGTCTCTAGTATCTGAGCAACTTATAAATCTCTATAAGGAGGTATGATTTTTTTAAAGAAGGCGGAAAATTTCCAAACCGAACCTGGATTATAATATGCGAGTCTGGGACGTGTAAATAGTCCCAGATCTCTCTGAGTGCAATACCCAAAAATATATGATTGTGAATTTAATTTTCGCGAACAATGTCACAGAATATGGCTGCCTTCAATTCCTAGTAAAAGAACAGAAACACTAACCTTTGATTGTAGTTCTCTGCTAGTGTTGGAGGCCTCCCTTTTTATCCCAAAATTGAGGTACAGGACATCAGCCCAATTCTTGATATTAATTGTTCAGCAAATGTTCCGAAATCAATAATTTCACTTCGGAAATAAATCCACAATCCAAAAAGTATGTATGCTCCAATCCAGGAAAAAAATGAAGAGAGTTTTTTCATAATAACAATCGACAGTTTCCAAGACGACAGTTTCCAAAAGAGAATTTTCATTACTACAGTACACTATATTAGTGTTTCTATTATTAACAGGAACTGTCAAACAACCATTAATGTAAAATAAAAATAATTTTATTAATTTTTCGAACAAATAAAACAAACATATTATAATGCCTAACCAGAACCTTTAAAATTTCCTGACGCTAAAGGCTAAAATTGATCGAACTGAACAGTGGTAATTCTATGCCAACATATCGAATACGCACTGGTTTATTTGAGACAGCTCCCAATTCCAAAAATGTAAAGCTTGAAAAAATTATCTTCAAAGCCCGTCATTGCAATAATATTATGGTCAGAGCAGTCGTCCTGAGTTCAAATCCCTGTCATTACCTATCAATAACGCAAATGATTTAATTATCATTAACTTAACGCTGTTTTTTTTTCCAAAAAGTCAATATACCTAAGTTCTTATATTTTTTACATTCAAGAAAACGGTGAGCTATCAATGTCAAAAATGATCTTGAAAAATAATGTACCTACATACCATTTTAGTGACCTCCACTCGAAATAAACACAAAAACTAGTTATTTACCTACTACTGATGCTCACACTCTGAGCTTTGTAAAATATATTATGATTGAGGTTGCTGTTTTCAAATAATTATAAAATGCATCTTGTATGGCCTTGTATATCTGTGATTATTTTTTTGATACAAATTTGTTTGCTCGTAAGCGCCAAGACTAATTTTTTTACTCATCTCATATATTTGCTCATAGACTCCAATGTAAGGAATTTTAATTGTTTATAATGTCATTTTTATGTATATTTATTGTTTTTGTGTTTAAATCGTAGAAGTACAATTTTTTTTTTTTTTTTTAAATTTAATAATGTTTATTATTAAGTTCTGCAAGTGTTATACGCTGCACAATAATAAAAACTATAACACTTGCAGAACTTAATAATAAACATTATTAAATTTAATTTAAATCATTTTTATGATGTTCCTAGCTTTGTTTGGGAGCACAGCACTGTGCGCTGGCCAGAACATGTGGAATATTAGGCAAAATTCGAAGACGCTTCTGTTAAGTGTTGGAAGGTTTTGCTATTTATTTTATTTATTTATTTCTATACTTATACATACATTTAACAAATAATTACAATGGTTTGCATAGTAGTACAAAAAAAGTTCATATTCAGTAACAGGATGTAAAAAGGTTAACAGTAGCATTTTGTGAACACCTCACTGGGAGAACCTGTGCTGAGGTGTTCGCATGTTTAGGATTAAGCTAAGATGGCTTGTTGGTGTAAATATTAACACCGCATCCTTAGATATAAGAGAGTGTAGAGGGATACAGCAAGAGACTCGCAGAAGTGGAGAAGCATCCTACTCACTTCCAAAGTGTTGTAAGAACTAATGCTGAGATTTGTACAGGTGTGTTGCCCGCACGACACTCCATATTCCGAGCCTCCCCCTTCGGTCGAGAACCACAGGAACCAGCGCTTGCTTCCGTCTCTGGCAGAATGCGGAACATCGTCTGCAGATCGTCTCTACGGAGGAAATAAAACAGAACTCATGGAATACCCATGGATGGCCCTCATCTCTACTGAAAGTAGGTAACGTATTGGTTAAAATATAATTTTACTGTTGTATTTTTAAATAGAACGCATAAAGATGTAACTGTAAAGCGATATTGCTTACTGGTTTTATTATGAAGGAACCAAAACAACTTAGTTGGAAGGTATAAATACATAAAGTCAAAAATTTTTAATACAAAAATAATCCAATAAATTAAATCTTCCGAGCACTTGCGTGGAATAACAATGAAAAAATGATATTAATAAATAATTCCCGATAAATTTTATCGAACTTCCCAACATGACCAATTATTATTACCTCATTTGTTCCCACCTGACAAGAATTCTTCGAAAAAAAAATTTATCGGGCAATATTTTCATCCTTTTGGATATTATATTCGGGAGACTTTTTTATCCACAACATGTATGTCCAGTTTGGATGACATGTTTATCCATTTGGATAATACGTGTCCATTTGGACAATTTATTTTTTGTCCTTCTTTAAAATTATTTTTGGCCGTATGAATCATTTTTTTATTATGTACCTCAATTATTATTATATTCCACCGAAACAATCCACCATTGGAAACCAGAATTTAAATTCCTCTCGGAACATAAGTATGTTTTCCTACGAAATGCTCTAGCCGATGAATCCACAACGGACTTAACATAGCATTAAGAACATAAAACTGCTTTTAACTTCGGATTGAATCTTTATGCGAGTCTCTTTGGTTAAAACTATCGTCTAATCAGCTTTGATTAAAACTAAACCAACAACACGAAACTGGTTTTCCTCCGATTTTTGCAACACACAGTTTGTAACTTAGATTTTATAACTGCACTTCAAACACGATAATGGTTTCCTTCAAAACACCAGCATATACATCATGTACAGCATGTACAGCTGTAATTATATCGTTACATTCTGAACACAAAGCTAGTTTTAACATAGGAATGCAACTCTTGTGCGAGTCCCCAAAACTAATAAAAACTACACCCAGAACACCAAAATGGTTTCCTCTGATTTTCGCAGCACAAAGTTCGCAACTAGAATTTTATAACTGCACTTCAAACTCGATAACGGTTTCTTTCGAAGTGCAAAAGAATACAGATGTAAATAGAAAATTAGATGAATCCACAACCGGGGTTTTATCTTTATATTCTAAACACGAAATTGGTTTTAACTTAAGAGTAAATAAAAGAGTAATTAAGAAGCGAGTAATACTCATAACAACGCAAAAAGTTTTCTTTCGATATTAAATTATAATAAAGTTTTTAAAAAATTAAAAAGGGAAGTTGGCTTGTGTATTTATGTGTGTCTAAACTGCTTTCTATTATCGTAGATACATACACAAATACCTTTCAGCTTTTTTGTTCTCTTGGTATTGTAATAATGTCTTTAAAATATACATATGTGATTTTTTTTTTATGATTGTTTTTATGGTAAAAGTGCTCGCGGGCCCCTCCCCTGTTCTACAGGTTTAACATTCCCATATGGTTAGGAGAAAGAAAAAACAATATTGTTTGAACAGTTTTGCTTTTATTTACAGCAACTGGTAGCGTCCGACAGATCGATTTTACCTGCGGAGGTACCGTCATCAACAGTCGCTATATCCTCACCGCAGCCCATTGCATAACCAAACTCAGAAATCGTCAGGTGATCGGAGTCAGGGTGGGCGAGTGGGACAAGTCGACAGTCATAGACTGCGACAGGGGCTACTGCGCACCGCCTGTCCAGGATATCGCCATTGGGGAGATCCTTCCTCACCCAGGATACGTTGGCCTCATCCCCGGCGGAAGTATAGACCTCAGGAATGACATTGGGCTTTTGAGGCTAGCGAGCCCTATAGATCTCACAGTAGGTGTGTATACTTTTATCTCCGCATATAATCCTGCAACAAACTTGATGGAAAGTCGGCCGCTACTAATATTACTTCTAAATGTGTTTTATTCCATTTCAAGAAAACATCATGCCAATTTGTTTGCCAACTACAAAACAAATGAGGGAAACGAAGTTAGAAGATAAAGAACTTACAATGACAGGATGGGGAAGAACCAATATACTGGAAGATGGCAGTATTACGATCAGGAAAGACTTCTCTGACCCGAGACTCCTTCAAATTACCGTACCACTTGTGTCTAACAAGATTTGCGCAGAAAAATATAACAGGTGAGCCAATGTATTCATAATTATTGAGATTTTCTTCAGAATTATTTCTGTCCGATTTTGGTTTTATCCATGGTCATAAAAAAAATTTTTAAAGCTTTAAATTAAATTAAAATATTGGCCTTTAGGCTTCATTGTTCGAGACTTTAGGCTTGGAGACTTTACAAAAGGCGGAAGATCCTTCGTAAATAAAATTTAAAAATTCTACCCATGACGTCATCATGTATGATTGTATTCGGGTAGATTTTCGCTTACGAATGTAAAGATGGATGCGAGCGGAAAAAACTTTAATATTGTCAAGAAATGTGGGATGGATAATAATGTTTTATGTTTGGGTCCTGGTTGGGCTATTTACATAATACACCTCTCATTTACACACACCTAGGGACTAGCGTCATTAATCCCCTCAACTCCCCCAAACGCGCGTCCAACACATGTACACAGTTGACATTTATCACTGGTTTTTACACTTTAGAACTGGTCGCTTCTATGATCGTTCTTGACTTCAACAACTCGGCTTTGGAACCATTTGCCGGCCTTTGTGTTTCCTCCTTCCTACATCATGGGTCTCTTCGTGACCCATGTTCACTCCTTCATCTCCTCAAATAGTACACCTCACGTAATAACAAATAGTTTTTTTTAATTAATATATATCTGGTTGAAAGTAAGATGGTGTTCTACGTGACTGATGATTGTTCCATTAATTTTCAGTTCCGGCACTGGTGGCATTGGCTTTCGCCAGCTATGCGCCAGTGGCCTAGGAGGGATCAGCTCCTGCGACGGAGATTCCGGTGGCCCAATGGGGTACAGCTTGACCCTACCGAGGAGGAACATCAAGTTCGTGCAGTTCGGAGTTGTCAGCGCGGGTTACAGAGACTGCGGCATTAAGGACCAGCCCAACATTCTCATTAACGTGGTCTACTACATGGACTGGATATTAGATACGATCAAGCCGTGATGTCAAAATCTAAGCTCTTTTCCAATGCAGCAATGACAATTGTACAATAAAAAATGAGGTTTTCCAATTTCGCTCAACATCTTTGAGCATTCTGGAGAACGACGTAATAACTTCTTGAAGTTTCGTCATATAGAATTGAACGCTGCAACGTTTTTGGCAATAATATTAATAATATTAAATAATTTATCGAACGCCTTATTTTACGAGAAATCATCTTAAGGGTGATGTACAATTTATAAATTCTTTTTCTTTATCTAAGTTTGTTATTTACAATTAGATACAGAAACATACTTACCTGGCCGCTCACTTCCGATAAACACACTTTAATTAGAAAGTTTAGGCTTGGAGAAGATACCAATTTGCGCGCGGAGGACATTATATTGAAAACACTGGACATTGAATGATTTTACGTTCGCTACCCCCATCACTGTTGGTATTCATTTATAAGAAGTTTAATGCCAAAGTTGAGTTAATATTTATTTTGAAAAGACTTGAGAAGTTTCATAATTCTTTAAAACTGGATAATTTTCATGAAGTGATCATTACAAAAGCTTACAAATAAGATGAATAGATACATTTAAAAGTGCCTTATATGTCTTTTTGAAAAAAACCCACTGAAGCTACGACTATCGCCATTCCATTTGTTACGAATTAAAATTATCAAAATTACAATTAAAAAAAATTCTACATAATTTGAATTTCAAGCAAATAGTAATGGTCAGACTTTTGGATCACAAAACACGCTGACATTGCATTTCTTGTGTTCTTCTTTATTCTATGCATTTTGGCAATACCACGTCATTAAATTTTAACGAGAGCATTGAAAGGGTGTCTAGATAGCTTGAATAGATAATTAGCACAAGGTGTCCCTTTATATCTATTTACGTAAGTATTAAGTAAATCATAATGATATTTTCATCATGGAATAATTAGCTAGTTTGGTATATTTAAGTTATTTAATAGGAGTATTGGTCTTCCATCAATTGACTTGTACACATAAATACTTTGTATATTGAATAAAATTTTTGACGTCGTTAGTTCGCATCAATAAATGTAAATATAATTCAGACTTATATAGAAATATAATTAAGATTTGTATTCTTTTATTGATTTGTTAAACCCATGCCGTTGACGATATTTGTGGTCACGCACGTGTATTTATGTCTACACGTTTTCCTGGCCCACTTCTTAGTTTTAACATAGATATGGCGTGTGTATTAAAGGTCTAAAATCGAGGTTTTGTATTCCCTATTTTTTTCTTCCAAAACTGAACCTATTTTTAAGATTTTTTTTCACTAACTGTATTAGAAAAAAAAACTCTATGTCTGTACGTTTTGCTTTTTTTATAAATACATTAACTAGTTTGTATAATGAACGTATATTGATGGGGTTCAAACCAAGCAATATTTGGGAGGTCCTATCTCATATAAGATGCAATAACTTATCAACAAAAGCAAAGCATTCCAACACCCTAGTGATCGATATCTATATTATATTGAGTAATATTTGCAGTAATGTCAAAATCCAGATAGAAAATTGGGTAACACTTTTGTCTGGACCAAACGCCACTCGGTTTCCTAATAGGCTCAAACCAGTTACTGTCAGAAATAAATTAAGTGGAAAAATGTTTGAAATTGTTTTAATATAATATCACATGTAATGAACCAAATCTGGAAGAAACACAATTTTGTCTTTCAGCTCAGAAAAATGAAAATAAAGTGAAGATAACCTTTGTCAGAGTTCAGGGATCGATCCCGCCGGGTGACTCACAAGGAAGATATTATATAATTATTTCGTTTGACAGTAAAACGTCAAAAACATTTTTCAAGATCTTCATTTTCAAGTTCATCTTCAGCGTTCGAGGTTTGATTATATTTTAATTATGTTTGATTGTGATTGTCCAATTTCGAGACATCTTTAAGACGACACAATACCCTAAAATATATTCAGTATCTTAACGACATAAGCAAAGAAGGCGTGTACACAAATATGCCATTGCAATCCTTACTTTGAGAAACTAAACCCTTTCATACACTTTTCCATATAAATGATCATCTAGTAAATCCACATTATGCAAGTGTATTATATAAGTATAATTAATACAAAACAATACAAGAACAACACGTTAATCTACCAAACTATTAAATGGGAATATAATTCACCTACTCCAGATATTTTCATAACAGAGGGTTCGGCTCGGTGGAATTCCTAATTTGACCGATAAATCCTACTGATCCCTCAATATAAATATTTAAAAAATCTTTCGTAATCCTACATGTATTTAAAATGACTAGTTTTAGCATTTTTATATATAAATTCTTTGACAAATCTAATATGCCTAAATTTTCAATGAGAGATCTAGGTATAATGAATGCCAGTAGCCGAAATAACAAATGGTGATATTTTTATAGTCTGAGAATGCCAAATTCTTTTAATTTCATTTCCTAAATCTGTTTTATTTTCTTATTTTTTCAGAAACAGATTTTTCAATATTACAGGAATTTGGAATAGCTACATCAATGATATAAGTTATTTTTTTTAATTTTTGTTATTTTTTTAATTGTCAGGTACTGTTTTTATTAATCTTAAATATAAATAACTTACATCCGGTTTGAAAAAAAAGGTTACCATAGTAACGAATTAGTCGGAATTAATTAAAATGTGAACCTTGAACAAACTCACATTATTAGGGTATTGTGCCGCCTTAAGGACAGGTTGTTTCACAGAAATTCAAAAGTAATATTGCCATCGAATGGCCATTCAATGACATTTTGTTTTTTTTTAATTTAAAACTGCGAGAAAATATAAAATAACCTTATAAATATTATGGGGTAGGCATAAAATTACAAAATATTGACAAGAATTCATCCCTTTCGTTTATTAAAGATAGCCCCCTCATCGCCACAGTGCAACGGCAACCACCACCTAATATTTTGCTTATTACTTTACCCTTACGTAAGATCTGTAAACAAATTTAATAAATTTTGTTCAAATAGTCACAAAGTAAGTCAATATCTTCTTTGCTTTTGGATAACGTCTTACCTTTTTCGTTGTTTGTTTTTGGGGTGTTATGCCGTGTTGTGCTACCTCCTTCTTTAGCCGACGTTTCGGACAGCGTTGCAGTGTCCATCATCAGGGCAGATCCGTCTTACCTGTTTGTTTCCCGTCTTACCTGTTTCCCTGTTACCAAGGAACTGCGGAACTTGGATTTGGAAAAGGCCCATCTTCTGCTAACTGGCTGGGGCAGGAGCAAAATTTTTTATTATTTTTTTTGTTTTTTGTTTATTATGGAAACAAACAGTTATACATATTTTTTTTAAGTAATTACATTATAACATGGTTGCATAAACTAGTGAAGTTTCCGTATAAAATTCATATCATAAACAGAAAAACATAGATTTTGATAACATGAAGTGGCAGAAAAAGAAAAATGAAAAAATAACATGGCTTCTAATGAGCAGTATCATATAGCACCAGTACCATAAAGGACATAGGAGAGATAATTTGAAATTCAACTATGTACTTATATAAAACTAATACATTTTCACATCATTATATAATCATTATATAATGTTCAAGGTTAAATATGATAAAAAAGAAAGAAAACAGCATAATAGGAGTGAAAACATAGCGAGGGATGAGGAAATTGTGGCGAACCTCCATGATCTGAGTTCAAGGATCCTTGAAGCTAAGCTTCCCTTTGTGACAAACAGGATGTGTGCTGAGAAATTTAACAGGTGATTTTTTTTTTTTTTACCGGAAGATAAATGCTTTCCAAACGTCTTCGTTTTTTTTCCACTAGGCATTTTGTCACTTCCTGCCAAATCTTTAAATCCAATTATGCACCATTTCAATCAAGTGATTTGTGACTGGTTAGCGTCTAGCGTCTTCTCCAGCTTTATCCCTGAATGATTTGACCATTTATATTATTTGACTAGTTGTCGTAAAACAGCATTCTCGTTCAATAGTCCCCATCAATTTTTTAGTTATTACGCCGTGTTGCAGTGTTCATTATCTCTCTGTCCATTATCATTATCATGGACATCCAAAACGTTTGCCTAAAGATGGAGGAAGCCCAGCACGGTGTAATAACCCAAAATTAATCACGTTTGGTCGATTGTGTGGAGGGGTAGTTCGTGCGTTGGAAGATCGAGTTGGAAGGTTGGAGTTCGAGTTGGCCCGGGATCGCCTCCGAGGCGATCGCGACGGCCAACTCACATGAACCAGCCTGCCGCAGCCACACATCATTCTGCGAACCGCTAACGATCAAGACACGTGTTCCGCGTACCATTAAAATGAAAACATTATTACGGGAGAGTGGTATAACAATTGTTTGAAAACATGCCGTGTATATCTACGTAATAATTGTAGGCAACTGATAACATAAGCGCCGAATCAGCTGTTCGACATCCGCCATGTTGAAATTCGGAGTTTGGAATTGGAAGGTTGGCCGCAGCCACCACACGATCGGCCAACCTTCCAACTCCGAACAAAGTTCGAAGTTGGAAGGTTGGCTGCGGTGTGGAAGTACCATTACAGTGACTGTATGGCGAATCTACAGTGACTGAATGGTGAATTTAGATTTGATATGTAATTAGAATTAGTAATAACATATCAATTCTAAACTACAGACCTCAATATCTTCGAATGATGTTTTTGCGGATTTGCGACTTGGAATTCTTCGTTTTGCCACCACCCAGCCGCTTACTAGGCTTATTATTCACCTACATAAGTCATGTGCGCACTGCACGGCTGTAATCAAATTATGAACAATTCCCCTCCCGGCCCTCGCCTGCCTTCCCCGTTCACCCGGGTGTTGTCGTGTTTTCCATTGACCACGGAAAACAAGAACATTGAATATGTGTTTAAGGTTACGCCCCTATTGACCATGTTGTAGTCATTTGTTGTAAGAATGTTGTTGCAGGAGACGATAATACTCAAGGAAGAGACCCAGCTTAAGCTATACAACACTACCGATGAATCAGGTATCCGGTGAAAAGAACGGGTGTATACAAGCGGCCTTATTTTTTAGATAGCGAATGTGCTCCTTAATCCTAATGTTGACGTTACGCGTTAAAAAGGGTTTTATTTTTATTAAATATGTCAAACCACAAAGTGATTGCATTTTACAATAAAATAATGTTACTTTGCCTCCTTGGGTAAGTAAATGGTGCAGACATCAAAATAATTAGTAATTTTTTGGCTTCAATTGGCTTTGTTCATATTTTCCGCAATGCTTTTTATACCCCCCTTTCCCTAAAAATCTCCGCTAAGGTTTTAAAAACAATTTTACTGAAATATCAGAATTCAGTGATAAAAAAGAAACATCCATATCGCTTTGTGGAGTCCACTTTCTAGATAATTCATGATTGTTAGTTAATATGAACCATGTGACAACAGTCGTGGTGCAAGACACGTAAGTAAGATCACATGACTCTTATATAATTGCCAAATTTAGATACTTGGTATATGGTTGGTTTTCTCCTTAAAAATTCAATTTAAGGCTCAGGTTTTACGGTAACATTTTGGAAATTTATTCAGTAATGAGTGGACATTTGAGGGGAGAGGTCGCGCGCTCGCATTGCAGTTCCGTCAAGCAATTAATGGGGAAATGGGTGTTATACAAGCAAAGTAGAAATTAAATAATTCATTATTTTATCGTATAAAAATGAATGTTTCTTTGTTTGTTCCTCTTCCGATAGCGATTTGTCGTGTATGAAATTATTTCCTATCTAGCGTTATGAAATTATTTCCTATACCATTTATCCGATTGTGATGAAACTCTGGTGAGTTGTTATGTGCACACCCGCCAATATTTCTATAAATAATAGTGAGCTCTGGCATCATGAAATTTGTTAAAAAATACATAAAAAATGAATGTTTCTTTGTTTGTCCCTTATTCGGTACCTAAAGCATTCATCTGAGTGCGATGAAACTTTGGCGGATTTTTCGTGTACGTGTACATGCCCTTGAAGGTTTCTATATATATTATAGTGCAAGTGAGCTCTAGCGTTATGAATTTATTTCCTGTACTATTTATCCGATTGTGATGAAACTTTTGTAAGTTGTTAAATGCACACCTTCGTAATTCCTTATACGGTACCTAAAGCATTACTCCGATTGCAAAGAAACTTTGATGATTTGTTGTGCACATACCTTTAATGGTTTCTATATGTAGTGCTGAGCTCTGGCGTTATAAAAAAATTCCTATACCATTCATTCGATTGCGCTGAAACAATAGGTGATTTGTTGTGCACACGCCCGCGAAGGATTCTATATACATATAGTGGTGAGCTCTGACGTCATGAGATTTGTAGAAATAATTAAAATATTTCCTTCTCATCCCCATTCACCTTCAGCCACACAACATACCCCAATTGGGGATGCCATAGTCTCACTGACTCCAGACGGGAGCAGGTGGGACTTTTGTAAGTTATTCATATAAAAAAGGAGTGGCGGACGTATGAATCCATCTCTCCCACAGCGGGGCAAGGCGATGAGTCGAGAGAGTCAAATAAATTTTGGGTAATTTGTACACGAGCTGCCAATAAGAAGGAACAGCCTCAGGAGCACACGTGCTTCAAGAATTATTCAGGGTCGTCTACCGCGATGGAATCCTTGTTCTACCGTTATTTCAGACATGGAAGATGCTTCAGAGAGGAACTAGCGTCATTGATCCCTTCAGCACCGGTGCAAAGTCGGGAAACACGCCAAACGCGCGCCCAACATATATACACGGTCGAAATTTCTCACATGAGAACGGGTCGCTTCTACCACTCGTTCTTGAGTTCAACAGCTCAGCTGTGAAACGATTTGCCGGCCTCTGTGTTTCCTCCTTCATACAATATGGGTCTCTTAAAGACAATTTTTCTCCGGGCCTCCTGTGCGAAGTTATATATAAAAATAAAAAAAATATTCTACTATTATTGTTGAGAGGTTTAAAAATTCCGTACGACTAACACTGTTTAACACAAGTACTAAAGATAAAATTAATATCATTCTAAAATCCACAAGTCTTGGCAATTTTTGTAGGATATTATGCTGAATATTTGCATACCAAGTTTACATTTAGTTGATTTTATATCAATTTGTATTAAATTTTGTGATTTTTCGTTTATGTGCGTCAGTCTACTTTTTGTTTATCTGATCTAATATTTTGAAATATATTCTTTCTTGAGTACGAAAAAATTTGTCGAAATAAACTTTCAAAAACAAAACCCCTTTTGTCATTTCTATTGCACGTACTTAAAAATATTTGTCCCAACTTTATTTTATGATCTCCCTTTTTTCACACCCATTATTTTCCGGTAATATTATAAATACAGTTATTACCATTTTATAAACCATACAATCTACGTCAAAACACCATTAGATTCAAAGTCTCATTGAGTAAAAAACGGAGACGTCAAAAAAGGTTCAGGGCGTAAAAGATGTTTCTATCTATCCATTCCATTGCTAATATAATTTTTTGTCTGTCTAGCTGTATCCAGTATCTAGTAAACAAATTTAAATTTAGAGCAAGTGTATTTTTTATTTCGTACTTTATCAAAATGCTAAATGGTTTACCAATTTGGTGTCAATCTTACCCGAGTCTGCCCCATAGACGGCTAAAATTGTAGTTCGCTAGCGGGCCGTACAAGTACCAAAAATACCTAACTGCAGTCAAGCCGAGTTTTGATACCCCTCCCTTAATGATCAAAATTGTGTGGGACAAACCGCTGCGTCATGACATGCGATGCAGGCTGTTTTTTTTTTACTTCAGTTTATATTGTTATGCCTTCAGTGTACTATAAATCAGGCCTCACCGCTGCACATAGTGTATGACAAGAAGTATACTTCTTAGGTTTCCAGTTCTGGTTCTGGTGGCATCGGCTTCCGTCATATGTGCGCTGGGAGCGATAATACAGGCAGCTCTTAAAGAGGGGATTCCGGGGGGCCCTTGACAGCGCAAGTCGTCCTCAGATCGAAGATTGTCAAGATAGTGCAGTACGATATCTTGAGCTACGGTGTTAAGACATGCGGAACAGAGGTACTGCCCAGCACTTTCAATAGCGTGGTCCACTACATGGACTGGATATTGGATCAACTGAAACCCTGAACTAGGAAATTTAATAACATCGTGCCGCTACTCCATAGATAATGGCAGGCATGGTGGAATGCCACAAAATGCTATCAGTTACACATCGTACGAGGAAAATCGTCCATCCAGAAATCGAATCCGAAAATCCAGATAGGAATCTCTCTTTGTATAAATAGTCTCTCATCTCAACCAAAAAGCAGGTAACAAAAATGAAGACATATCATTGATTTTTTTAAACTTTATTTTTCACGAAAACGGCGCTCTACAAATAATTCAAATCATATTTTTATTTGTTAAGAATGGAAATCTCTGGTAGAACATTTCGTTCAAAGAGCGTCGTAAAATCTTTAGCAAAATCCGTATAAAGTACTAGTTTTGATATTTTTTTACTTTCCGAGGAAGCAATCACCGTGTGGTTTTTTTACATTAGCTCCACTAAGGAGGCCCTGATAAAAGCAATTTCCCTCTAGGCCTATGTCATCGTTGGGGATGCTGCGTGGATGGTCCTTTTAAGGAAGGAAAGGATAGGAAGTTCTGGGAAGGAAAAAGGTACGAAGGGTGCGTATAAATCTAAGGATCAGTGTGTCTGGAGGAATGGATCTATGAATCCATTCCTTCCACTTCGGTACAAGGCCATGGGTCGAGAGAGTTCGACTGGAGTGTATTTACAGGTAATAAATAATGAAAGAAGTGGTTCAATAATTTCAAGTTTAAAATGAAATGAAGATATTGACAGTTGCAAATTATTTAATAAAAGTATAAATTTAAAAAAATATATGTTTAATAAACATTTAAAATGCACATTCACACTCCAGATAAAAGGTCCATCATTAATACTTACCAAAGGAAAATAAATAGTTTTAATAACGAAAGAAATACTTCAACTCCAAAAAACCAATAACGTTGATGCTGAACAAGTTTTGAATTTTCAAAGTGTTATAAAATGACGTGGGTAGTCGAATAAATAAAAAATGTATTGTTTTTGTATAAAAAATATCACGTTTCCATGTGTATCAGGATCCATTCGAAGAAAGTAGTGACCTCTGTGAAGACAGTGGGCCTGCCCTCTTTGCCACAAGAAGAGGATGTCGCCAAAGAGACTATTCCTTTCTGGTATATTTTATTATCTTCTCCGGCATATGACAGAGGACCTCCGCTGTCTCCTTTGCAAGCATCTTGACCTGCAATATATAACAATACATTAAAATTATAATTCACAAATAACTGTATTTCTCTAAAATCGCAAGTTCTTCTCGATTTCGTGCAGAGTTAATAAAATATCAGAATATGGCACGCATGGTGTGTTAAATTTTGAGGACAAAAAAATAGACGATATAAAAGACATTAATTACCATACTAGGGAAGTTGAGTGAAAAATATTTTGACTTATAAAAAATATGTTCATGTAGAAGACATGCAAACTTAAATACCAGGAATTTTTTTTTAAAGTTCGTTTTCATAATTAAATTAATTCTACAAGTTTGAATTTTATTAAAGCCCACGAAAACGGCCAGTAAGAAACGAGAGAGTGTGTGACGCCGTCTCACGTCATCCGGTCCCTCGTTTGTGTGAAAAATAAGGGAAAATATTTACAAAACCGAGACACGCTTAATATGGACGAAAAAATAAATTTAAAAAGTTGTCGTAGTTAGATATTAACTAGCACTAATCAATTCAGTTACCGGAATTTAAAAAAAATGCATTAAAATGATTATTTTTTAAATTTAAAAGCACGAAATGTCATTTTTCACCGACGGCTATGTTAGGAAATGTTGCAAGTTTCGTTGAAAAATTACATTTCGTGTTTTTAAATTTAAAAAATAACCATTAAAATGCACTTTTTTAGAAATTCCGGTAAATGAATTGATTAGTACTAGTTAACATCTAACGACTACAACTTTTCAAATTTATTTTTTTCGTCCATATTAAGCGTGACCCGGTTTTGTAAATATTTTACCTTATATTTCACACACCGGATGACGTCACGAACTCTCCCGCACGATATTATTCTCTCAACCGGCGTTTTCGCGGGCTTAATAAAATTCAAACTTGTAGAATTACTTTAATTATGAAAACGAACTTTAAAAAAAAATACTAGTATTTCAGTTTGCATGTGAACATTGATAAAAAAATAAAAAAGGACTCAACTTCCTTATTATATAAACTTGAATATTTGCTCGATGTGAGCCCGTTTACACCACGAATATTCACCATATACATTGAACCAATATTATTAACATGCCAGCGTAATATTTACAACTCAAGTTAGTCAACACCTTTAAAAACTAACTTCAGTGGAGATAGTTTTATTTCAAACCTTGAAAATCATGTTTTTTTTTCTCCGACCGAAATAAATAATAAACCGTGCTGTACGAATGGACTAACTAAGTTTAATCCATAACTCTCAGATTATTATTTTTTAATTGATAAACTAATGTTTATGACAAGATTTTTATGCGTAGCACAAAGGGTAACAATTATTATAAGCAATAATTATTAGCCTGCAACATTCATCCACATTGAAAGAATGCCTTTCTCATATAAAAAAATATTTTTTAAAAATTTAAAAAATTTGGTTGTTTGCAGGTGAAAAAATATGTAATAAGCATTAATTGTTGAATGAAACACTAGTATATATTGAATTGTTTGGCGGTAAAGAGATAAGCCTACGTGGACAGTGGATAGTAAGCTCATAAGATTCAGTGGAAACTGCATTTGACCGGAAATCAGAAGGACATGTTCGAGTCCCGTCGGCGGCATGTATCTTTTCTCGGGAGATTTTTTCAATGTGGATGAGCGTTACAGGCTAATAATAATTGTAACTCTCAGATCTCTGATTAGATACAATTTTTTTTAGTAAAAGTGTATTTGAAATAAAATTGCAGGATTTTTTTGATACACTTCTTGTCTATTTTTCAATGCATGTGGTGAGCCGTGGCACAATTTTTTTTTAGCCCTCCTCGAAGAACTCTCCCGCCAGCTCCGTCGACCACTTCAAAACCTTCTTCTGTACCTGCTCGTCGATTGAAAATTTAATTCCACCCATGTGTGCCTTCAGGGAGGTGAAAATATGATAAATCTGTAGGCACCAAGTCAGGGAAATAAGAGGGAGTGGTCAAAAACATCCCAACCAAATGAGTCCAAGAGCAACTTGAAAGCTAAGGCTCTGTGAGGACAGCTTTGTTGTGCAACAAGCCCATTTCTCTCATCAGCCCTCCCCTCTATTTGTTTTGAATGCTCTTTTTGAGTTTTGTTAGGGTCTCACAGTATTGCTGTGCATTGATGGTCAGAAGATAGGGCAGAAATTTGACCAAAAGAATACCTTTTCAGTCCCAAAACACAGAGGCAATGATTTTTTTCCCCAAAATTGCAGTTTTTAAATTTTTTTTCAGATGGAGAATTGGTGTAACGACTGTCTTTTTGTGTCAGGCTTGTAATGAACCACTCACGTGTCGTCTCCGGTCACAGAGCTCAGAAAATCCTCACCTTCCAATTCAAGTCGCTCAAGAAACTCGCGGAAGCAATAAGGAAGTTGAGTCCTTTTATTTATTTTTTTTATCAATGTTCACATTTATTATTTATTTTTAGTTATTTTTTAACGAAACTTGCAACAGTTCCTAACATAGCGGTCGGTGAAAAATGACATTTCGTGTTTTTAAATTAAAAAAATAACCCTTAAAAATTACTTTTTTCGAAATTCCGGTAACTGAATTGACTAGTACTAGTTAATATCTAACTACTACAATTTTTTAAATTTATTTTTTTCGTCCATATTAAGCGTGTCCCGGTGTTGTAAATATTTTCCCTTATATTTCACACAATCAAGGACCGGGTGACGTCACGAACTCTGCCGCACGGTATTATAAACTTGCCGACGTTTTCGCGGGCTGTAATAAAATTCAAACTTGTAGAATTAATTTAATTATGAATACAACTTTAAAAAAAAAATACTGGTATTTAAGTTTGCATGTCATCTACATGAATATATTTTTTTTAAGTTAAAATATTTTTCACTCAACTTCCCTATTGGCATGATTTTTGCTGTGCACGTCGATCGCGCTTGGCGGGAAACATTACCGACATCCATCTCGCAAATGGACACTATAACGTGAGTTTACGTACTACTATGTTCCTACAATGCTTGTTCTGGTCAGGAGATCCCACTCTACCATTCTGTGTCGAAAACCCTCAAAAAACCCCAGCCCGTTACGATCACAGTACACTTACTTTCTTAACATGCTAAGTATATCGAATGCTTGCTTGAATATGTAATATGTTTATGTTGCGATCGGATAAATGAAAGACTTTGTGGAGAAGAAGAAAAACCGTATATCATCCTCACCATTGGTACCTCCGGCGCAGAATTGCGAGTCCCGCAGGAGAGGACTGACCTCTGGGGGAGCGATGGAGTTGCACTCGTCAAAGTTATACAAGGAGACGGTGATATACTGCAGAATAGCACTCTGCACCCTGGAGAGGTTGTCTGTTACACCCCATCCGGCCACCGTGTAGTAGGGAGCCTTCGTGTATGGCTTAACTGGCAGACAGATAGGCTGGACGTAATCTGAAATGACAAAATAAAATAATTTAAAAAAAAAATCATTTGTTGAAACTTAATTCAGGCTGCCGAGCATTGATCATTTTGATCACGGTTAAATTTGGTGGGTGCCGTAGACTGCATCAATAGTTTGGCCAAGTGGAAATAATCTAAGACGATAGGACACCGAAGATGTGAACGTATCTTTACACAAATGGCCGGTGACCGGAGACCACTGGAAAACATTTTAAGGAAGAATTATTATAAGCAATAATAAGATACATGTACACAGAAGATGCATACAACGGGACTCGCACCCGCACCCCTTCGATATCCGGTCAAGAGTTCTACCATTAAGCTACGGCGGGCAGGTTCGAGTCTCGTCGGAGACATGTATCTTTTCTCGGAAGGTTTTTTCAAAATGGATGAGTGTTTCAGGCTAATAATTATTGCTTATAATAATTGTTACTCTTCGTGCTATGCATAAAAAAAATCTTGTCTTAAACATTAGTTTATCAATTAAAATTAATCAATTTTAAGGAAGAGTCCAAGTCTTTCCCTGGGTAATTAACATCGATCACGACGATTACTTGTTAGAGACTTTCATTTGGGAAATTGCCCAGCACCGTTTAATCCATGGCGACCTACACTATATCATAAAGTTGTTCTTAAGTAAAACTACCATCGTTTACACGTGTATTTGTCTTTTTGGACAGTTATCTTTTATAACATACGATTAAAATGACAAGCACCTGTAAAAGCCACATCCTTTGCAAGTCTAATGAGAGCAATGTCATACTGCAAAAGCGGAAGACTTCTGTTGCCGTAAGAATCATGGATTATGAACTTCTCGATTGCGACATCTTTAACAGGATCCGAGCATTCTTCGAACTTATTCTGATGCAGCTGACAGTCCTTTTCGCTGGTGATGTTCCATTCGCCAAGTCGGACTACTGATCTGCAAAAATAAATATCTGAGTATTTTTAATTTATATATTTCCCAACTGCACAGTTGGCCTTTTTAAGACAAGTACATAAGCGGGTGAGAAACCGCATCGAAACAATCTGAGGAAAGTAACTCCAGAGAAGCCAGAAAAACTAACTGGTCCTATATAAAACTAAAATTAATTCTTACTAGGATAAAAACCATGCAACACCAACTCACTGTCTAAAGTGTGTGACAACAATAATTAGTCTATAATACCCAAGTATTTATTTATAAGCTAAAATATGTTGAATAATGTCGGTGTCAATAGTGTTCATTGCTATCCTACGAGAAACTGTAACGATTTTAGGCTTCCAAACAAATTTATCGGGAACAAAAAACAATATTTATTATAAAGGTTTTAAAATGTTTAACGAATTCCCTGTAAATGAAATGACTCTGTTTCTATATGAGTTTTTGTATCTATCTACGTAATATGATACACCTGGTCTAAATTAAATAACATGGCAAATACAGATATCAATGAACTAAAATTATGGTTTGATAAAAACCTATTGACTTTATATTCTAAAAAAACATTTTTTTACCATTTTTCATTAAAAAACAAGAAACACCCAAAGAAATAAATATACTAATCCACTCTGTAACAAATTCAAAAAACCACAAATGCAGTATATTATGTTCAAAAATAGAAAGCAATACCGATATTAAATACCTTGGCATAACAATAGACCAACGTTTAAAATGGTCCCCACATATAAAATGCCACCTCGGAACAGGCTCAGCCTAGTGAGGTGGCATATACCTAAAAAAATGTACTTAAAAAAAATAAAAAATATTCTGAACGACAGAGTAAGGAAACTAACATATATATTTAGATATTTTAAACGAAAAATTACTTGGAACCACATACTTCGCGTTCTGTCAATCAATTATACAATACGGAATTATAGGACGGGGCGGTACATATAAAAATCACACACAAACAATTTACATATCACAAAAACTAATAATAAAAACAATTTAAAAAAAACCCTATTCATATTCGTCAAAACTCTTATTCAAAGAATTTAAGGTCAGAAAATTAAGTGCATTATACTTCTGCCATGCAACATTACAAATTTATAAAGGTAATATTCAAAATTCAAAATCTGAACTAAATCATATCAAATAAAAACTATATAATAACCCCCCCCCCCCCCCCACCATCCCATACACACCATCCCTGCTTTTTTATGGGGGGTTCATCAAACATATATATATTATATAAGTAATTATAATTAAAAAATATATATTATATATATTATTTAGTTTACTCACGGAGTAAAGTTGGCCGCCTTGGAGCAGTGAGCAGCTGTGAGCACATATCTCTTGCTGATCAGTGTTGCGCCACAGAAGAACTTCTTCACTTCACCCTCTGAAATAATCATAGATTTATTTAATTCATACTTTAAAAATCTTTATTTCAGTATATCAAGTAGGCAAAAGAGTAGCAAAAAAACACCAACTTTCTTCCCATTAGATACAACGTTCTTCGAACCAAATTCTTGCCACCCCTTACTTTTTTATATAAATGCCGCACAAGAGTCCCAACTGCTTCCGTCTGGAGCCACTGAGACAATGGCATCCCCGATTGGGGTATATAATTAACTTATGATGTACAAGTTGTTTATTTACAATTATAATTTTTATCGTAAAATTTCTACACTACAATTTGTAGAGTAATACAGAATAAAATACAAGATGGTTGACTCCATGTTGACTCATTTTTCTCAAACAAAACAAAACAACGGCTACGTACAAAAAATATTACATACAATTGACAATTTTGAATCGGTAGGTACAACAAATAGGTACCAGCAGGTAGAGACAGCCATGCAGTAGGTATTAATCAGTGCAATCTACAAGGATAAAAATGTTATTAAAAAATACGATCATTTTATTCGGAAAAACGGTTTAAAACGGGACTGAAGTTCTTACGAACAAATTAACAGTGTTTCAATGTTTTTGGCGGGAAAGAGTAAGAATAGTTTGCTGGTATACGTACGAAAATACGTACCTATCCGTAACCCTATTAATTTGTTCGTAAGAACTTCAGTCCCGTTTTTACGAATAAAATGATCGTATTTTAGAATAGCATTTTTCCCCGTGTAGGCAGGTCGCTATACAAGCAACGTTTCAATTCTGAATGATAGTCTTACACCAGGGCGATACTGAGAGTATCTGTCACTCTGGAACGTGCCGTAATTATACTATATACATGGATTATTTGTACTAATTAATTGTGAAATAAAGCAAATTAACCAAATAAAATTTCCGCCGGGTTTGAGCCCGCGACCTTCGCATTGGAAGTCGAGAGCCTTACCCCTCGAGCACGCTGGCCGTCAATTAATTACGCGAAGGTATTGTTTATCAAACGTTTCGTGTAAATTTCACAATTTGCTTCTTCCTGAAATGCTCCAATACCATCAATCAGTTCACCTCTTTTCAATGTACCTCGTCGTGGTGTGAAGCTTTATGACTTTATGACAAACCATCTTCATTTTACGGTTGGGAACCAGCTGCAGCATTGCTAGAGTCACGTTCACTATTATTATAAAGCCAGGAGGCCCTGAGGAAAATAATATCCCTCACGGCTTATGACATCTTTGGGTATGCTGTGTGGAAGGTCTTTTACAGGAAAGGATTTTTAGGTAAGGAAAAGGGTATGACGTGTGGGTAGGAATCTGGGGGTCAATGGGTTCATGATTGACGGACGTAAGAATCCACACGGAGAAAAATGTTATTCTAAAATACGATAATTTTATTCGTAAAAACGATTAAAAACGGGACTGAAGTTCTTACGAACAAATTAACAGTGTTTATTGGCGGGAAAATGTAAGAATAATTTGTTGGTATACGTAATTTCGTACGTATGCCAACAAATTATTCTTTCATTTTCCCGCCAATCAACGTTGAAACACTGTTAATTTGTTCTTAAGAACTTCAGTCCCGTTTTTAACCGTTTTTACGAATAAAATTATCGTATTTTAGAATAAATTTTTTCTCCGTGCATCCCTCCCCCTGCAGTCATGGGTCGAGAGAATCCGGCATGAGAGGCCAATTGGTCTCCCTCAACCAGTCCCTCCCGATCCAGTCCGCGACGCAGTAGTGCGGCCAAGACCTGGACAAACCCCACCCCACAAACTTTTGGTGACTAGACTTTGTGGCAACCCTGTTAAGTCATCAAACATCGCGAATCACTTGGGGTTACCTACGGCAGAAGTGTTGGTAATCAAATAAATGGTTCCCGGGCGGCGGTACTTATACCCGCCTCCCAAATTGAATAGTAAATAGGTACATGCCTTCATATCCGACAAGCGCCATCCAGGGATATTCTCCAAGCTCTGCATCCTCGCCTTTGATGATTCTGTCAGCGACAGTGACACTTCCACACTCCTCGGGGATCAGCGACCGCTTACTCTGAAGACTCTCAGGGAGGTCGTCCCATGGTGAGGCAGTGCTCAAAAGCTGGAAGTAACAGTCAATATTAACACAAGGAATCAAAAAAAAACTAACACTAAATAAGACCAATCCAGTGCAGGAGGTAAACATAACGTTGATTGCCTGAAATGGATTTAGATTATTTGGTGACAATCTTTGATTAGTTAGGTTTTTCCACACCACCACCTTATTTTCCTTCTCCAATCCCTTCAGCCTCACAATTTACCTACGCCACGTTGGGAAAGCCATGGTCCCACAAAAATCTAGTCAAACAATCCCAATGGATCCGAAGAGTTGGAACTCTAGTGTAATCGCATAAAAATAATCTTGAACTCCGAAACAGGCTACACAGCAAAGCATGCAGAAGTTCATACAAGAAAGAGGGCACATTAATTAATCTAAACGTTAAAACTCTTTCCCCCTTACTCATAATAGCGGTATCCGCCGAATCATCCTTGGTTTTGTAAAGTTGGCCTTAAACCTGGTTTAAAGCCTTTTTAACCATGCACACGCAGTGTTAATAAGCCAAGTTTTCAGTGTTGCGTCGTAATACGACGCGTATTAATTTTACTATGATTATGAGTAAGATTGTTTAGCTTTATGTATTTCCTTTTTGTGTGCGATTCCATTTAATTAATATATCTAGTATAATCAATAGCCTTTAGAAATAGATTTCAACTCTAGCTTTGCCATTAATCTTCTAATAAATGTGATAATATTAGATTGGAAATTATTTCAATAGAAAACCTCAATTATTAAAATAAAAAATAAAAAAAGTTTTTTTCTCAAAAATAATAATAGCCATCCGTTATTATCTTCTTCATTCTTTTTTTCTCTTCTCATTCCGTCCTTTTTCATTTCAATTGAAAATTTTTTTGGTTCTCTTACTCTTCTACAAATTTTATGATAAAATATCGTTCTAAAAATGGTATAAAACAATTTTAAAAGCATGTACATTATGTTATTTGTACTATTAAGGTTAATAATGGAAGGCAAATTAGCAAATATAATTGATAAATAATCTAATTCAATGTCCAATGATTGTAATATAGTTGTCATTTGCGTGCAAAGTCGTGTATTCTCCAAGCATAAACTTTCTAACAAAAGTGTTGTTTTTGGAAGTGATCTGCCAGGTAAGTATGTTTTCTGTCTTATTTTATATACAACATTTCAAATGCGTGCAAAGTCGTGTATTCTCCAAGCATAAACTTTCTAATAAAAGTGTTGTTTTTGGAAGTGATCTGCCAGGTAAGTATGTTTTCTGTCTTATTTTATATACAACATTTCAAATGCGTGCAAAGTCGTGTATTCTCCAAGCATAAACTTTCTAATAAAAGTGTTGTTTTTGGAAGTGATCAGCAAGGTAAGTATGTTTTCTGTGTTATTTTATGTACAACATTTCAAATGCGTGCAAAGTCGTGTATTCTCCAAGCATAAACTTTCTAATAAAAGTGTTGCTTTTGGAAGTGATCTGCCAGGTAAGTATGTTTTCTGTCTTATTTTATATACAACATTTCAAATCGAAGTACGCACAAAACTCCTTGCTCGGACGTATCTGCAAATCTTATAATGCTAAACGATATTGACATCTTCCACTGTACCCTTTAATCATTTAAAGTCAACTTAACCTTACAATGTACCTAAACCAAAACAATTACTTCTGTATTCTTTATTGTTTTCTTCTTAATATTTTTTTGTTCACACTATATACTATTGTAACTTTTAACTAACTACTTATTTCAGTAATAATGTTATACCATTTTTTTCTTATATTTAACTAACATTTATACTGTTATTCTTCATGTTGTTGTGTATTATATGTTATGTCAATAATTTTAATGGCACATGTTGTGCCGTATATGTGGAAATAAATAAATAAATAAATCATAACAAAATATAACAAATAATGGAACTTAATTGGTTTAATTTAATTTCACTATTTTATGTTCAATGATTTATTATAAAACTGTATGTTTCCTGAATAAACTTAAATAAAAACACGACTTAGGACTACATAATAAATTGTACAGCGTCCTTTGGGGAATTTTAAGCAAAAACATCGCTCTGTAAGTTATCCAATTATTATTATTATTGTTTCGCAATATTTGAATACTTACTGGCAAAGCAGTGGTTGGGAGAGGATTAATTGTTGTAGTGCTAGCAACAGTCGTCCTTGCAGCTTTCGTAGTGGTCTTCCCCTTGTTCTTATTCTTCCTCGTGGTAGTCCTTTTGGTGTTGGAAGCGAGTGTGGTGGTTGTAGGGGTGGTTGGGGAGGAACCCGCTGCTTCTCCATCCTTGGTGGGAGGGCAGCACACCCTGATTGGAGCCCCGAACTGGCTGCATGGGAAGATGGTCTCGTAGTCGTTGAGGTCCAGGGAACACGAGGACAAAGGTCTGCATTTCCAATCCTCTTCGCAAGCTCCGTCGTCGAAGTTTGAATTCACGGGTGCTGTAATGTTCATAATTATATTTTTAACGCCATATTACTAAATTAATTAAATTCAATAATTGACAGCCCTGAACTATTATACTTGATTTCTTTCCATATACCTCGCAAACCAACATCGAGGCAATATCTTCCGTTTTATTGTGAAAACTCCAACACGGAATCACAATTGTGTACTCCAATTTGCCGAATTCAGAATTTGGGAAATGAATATAAGGACATTGCGGATATGTTTGACACATCATTTATTAAGTATAAACATCATAGTAAGATGTTTATCGGAAAAAAGATCAATAATATTTAATTGAATATACCACATAGTTCTCCTTGACTCAATCTACGAATTGTACTTATCCCATTCTGTTGTTTCTCTACCTTGCATGGTAGGGTATCCTGCTTTTATCTAACTCGTATTTGATTTTGTTTTTTATTATGTTGTTGATTTTGTTTTTGATTTTGACTTTGATTTTGTTTATGATTTTGTTTTGGATTTTGTTTTAGATTCAGTTTTATAATTTTATTTTTTGCTTTTGTTTGAATTGTTTGTAATGCTTATTTAGATGTACTTTGCTTTTAAAGTTTACTTTTTGCTTTTGTGTGAATTGTATGTAATGTTGATTTAGATATACTTTGTTAATATTAAAAAAAATAACATGTAAAAGCCCAGGAGGGCGTGAAATACAAATAAATAAATTACTGAAATATCGCCCAAAGAGAGCTTTATAAAGTCGTGAGTTTGGCAAATCACGCAGAAACTATAATACTGTAAAAGTTTTAATTTATGTTAATCATTATAATAAAATACAAAATTTTTCCTTATTAGTTTTCTTGGTGCCTGTTATGTTGAATCTACAAATAAGTATGATGATTCAATTCTTGTTATGTTTGTATCATAATGAATAATTAATTATATGCAAGTAGTTGCTTTAAAAATTACGTTAACCTTATCAAACTTTACTTTTATTTACCATAAAAAACTTTTTTGAAGTAAAACTTCTTTACGCACGCCTGCCTTGACGGTAAACTGGCGAATGCTTGACGAGAGCCTTACGAAAATGCGTTATATCGGGCGACTGTGGGAGCAAGAGAGAGCAGTGCGAGCCCACATTTTCGTTCTCTCTTCAGCCAGGGACACACACAGCGTTAAAAGCGCTGGCGTTATTTGGCTTGGCATACTTCAACATATCGCTCGCCATACATTTGCGATTGGAATGCATGGCGAGGAATATGCTGAAATAGGCCAAGCCAAATAACGCTAGCGCTTATAACGCCGTGTGTGTCCCTGGCTTTCCTCTCAAAGCCAGTGCATGAAATATCTAAGTCAGTAGTTTGAAATACAAATTGTGCGTTCCAGTCAGGGTTGCTGATTTGCGGGGAATTCCCCACTTGTTTGAAAGAATGATTCTTTTCTTACGTACTCTTGTGGTTTTGATGAATTGGTGGCTTGTTGGAAAGTTTATTATATAATAAGTAAGTTAAAATAGATAAATGGTTAAAGAAGTGTGAAATTAAAAAACGAGCAAGACAAAACCTGAAATTCTCTAGCACCCCGCTGCCGGGTATCCCCTTAAGGCCCGGTAGTAAACGTTTAAAAAATAAATATATTTTAAAATTAGATATGTAAATACGAATCTAAGAGGGAGCGCGCTAATATTAAACAACGGTTATAATTATGCGAATATTGTGAAAATATTTAATAAAACACGACTCGTTTAGTATTAAAATTTCATAAGTGAAAAATTATGCAAACAATCAAACTAATACATTTGTTACAAGTTCGAATAAATGCTTCGAAAACTTGTTTTAGGTATATCTTATTGGTTTTTAGATATATCAATATAAATGATATTTTTAAGTTCTTTTAATTACTTATTTTAATGCGTTAAGAAGGCGAAACAGCTCTCACGCGTAATAATAATTTCACATCAGAACTTCTTTATATATAAAATGACTGTGTTTATGTATGAAAGGAAGATGGTAAAAAAATGACTGTATTTATGTATGAAAGGAAGATGGTAACTTAGGGCACACGGTCTACAGAAAGCCAACGCATACGAATCGATATCTACACGCTGATTAGCATCACCACCCAGCGCAGAAGAGAGGACTTATCCATACGTTGGTGACCCGAGCGACCAGAATATGTGAAGAATCTAAAATCGGAACGGAACTCATAAAGCTGACCGATGCACTGGAGCGTAACGGTTACCCAGCAAGGCAAACAAGGCAAATCATAAGAGCCAAATCTGCACCGAACGAAGACAGAATTGAACAAGGGCCAAAAGGCTGCGCTTTCCTGCCCTATATTCACAATGTGATAAACAGAATTGCCAGGCTATTGAGAAAAGAAAGCATCAAGACTGTCTTCGGAACCACGACAACAATACAGGACTTACTGAGATCCGCAAAGACTAAGTTTCCTCTGGAAGCAGATGGAGTTTACAAACTCTGCTGTTCCGGATGTGACAAAGTTTATGTAGGCCAGACAGAGCGGACTATCTCCAAAAGGATATCGGAACACTTTCGAGCAGGTAAACTTGGCCACCCTGACAAATCGGCAATCGCTGAGCATTTGATTGAAACCGGCCATTACTTTGGATTTGTTCCTGATGTCCTGGGAAGACCCAAAACTCATAGAGCACGCCTAATTACGGAGGCAATTGAAATTCACAAAAACCCTACAATATTAACAGAGATGACGGAGCTAAGCTCAATAGTTCTTGGTATCCGGTAATTGACGGCTACACCAAAACTAAAAGCAAAAAACAAAATTGAAATATACTGTCTTACCAGCTCTTAGAGGAGTGTAGCTGGCAACACGGTATCGCTTAGACGTAAGCATAGACTTGACCACTTTCAATAACACATCTGCCCTGATGATGGACACTGTAATGTTGTCCGAAACGTCGGCTAAAGAAGTAGTTAGCGTAACACGACATAATAGCCCAAAAATAAACAACAAAAATACTTTTGGCCGTGAAAATCTTAAATCATTTTTTACTGTGTTTACTTCTTTTGATATTTCAGTCAAACGAATTACAAATAAATCTCCCAAATTGTTTATACAAATGACTCATTGTTTTTATCGTGAAATTTGACAATCAAGTTGTTATTGTCTGTACAGGTAAGAGTTAATTCCTACCAATGGCGGGCTTATTAATTGATGTATACGTTTGCCGTGAGTCATAAAATATTTAATTTTATATCCAAGAAATATATTGTCTGCCTCGCCAAACAGGTTTTAAACGCTGGCAATATGCATAATATTGTGACGAGATCTTTTTTAATGATGTTTCGAGTTAAAAATAAAGATTTCAATTGAAAATCCAAATCTCGTTTGTGATCAGTGATCATGTTTTTTGGCAAAATACAAAAGATGATATTTAAAAAAAAGTATTTAAAACCCAGCTGCCGTCTGCATCGGTATGTTTGTTTTGCAAAAATAGGTGCTGTATTAAACTGTCTATGTGAAACTAACTCTTTCTGATGTGACATCTGATATATAAAAATTAATGTTTGTTTGTGTGTTCGTATGTTATGCGCGGCCATACCGTTCATCCGATTGCGATGAAACTTTTGGAATATGATATGCGCATACCCGGGATGGTTATAGGATAGTGAGCTCTGGCGTTATGACATTATTTCCTATTAGATACTATTCATACGATTGCGATTAAAATTTCATCCGATTGCTATTAATTTTTTTGAATTGTTGTGAACATACATGTGAATATTTCTATACATATATATATATATACTGGCATTATCAAATTGTGTATTTTATTTAGTTAAGCGGTAGATAAAAAGGCTGGGAGGGTAAGGAGGGTCGGAGGGGGAATTAAGGAGGGGGGGCTTCGCGGGAGGGGGGACGAAGAAGAGAAGGTGAAAGCGGAATACGTGAGGGGGGGGGATGGAAAGGGGTGAGCTGGAGGGGGGAGCGGTGATGCGGGGAAGGTGAAAAGGGAACGCGGGAGGGGAAGGGGACGCGGGAGGGGGAAGGGGAACGGGGACGAATGGGAAATGACACGAAGGGAGAAACAATTTATTAATTTAAGTACCATTGCAACGCATGCTGGGTCTCAGCTAGTTAAAAATTAAATTAAACAAATTTTCACGTCATTCATCATTTCAAAAAATAAGACCAGGTGGCGCTAACACTGTATGCTTCACCAGTACTAAGTATCAATACCAATATCACCTCAACCAAGGTCAGGACATTGAATGAAGTCGGCCTTTTAGCCTTTTATTTATGTAAGAACCTCCTTTGAAATTATGTCATCGGCCATGCTAACTTTATATAATACATCGTTAAAAGATTTTAATTTTACTTACGGAATAATAATTTTACAGGAAGATCTTAAGAAACAAGAGGCCGATTTGATTAAGTGTCCAGGCCTTGATTGAAGTAGTTTTGAGTATGCTGCCCTGATGAAGTTACGGTGGTAGCAAATGATCGATAAAAGTGGTGTAAAACAAAGTAAATGTTTTATTTCATTTGTTATTTTAAAGAGCTAAACCAATTTCGAGAAGAGTTTGATTAAATTCAACTTCAAATGAAATATCGTGGCAGCATCTCTGTTGATCGGGAAAATTCTGCGGTTATTTCCTTGGCCTACGTCGTTTCGAGGTTAGTAAATTCACGAACTGGTTAAAGTGTGCATTTATTTCCTGTAAATCGTGCAAGTGAAGTATATAGAAGAATTTCTATTAAATTATATTATGTGCCTTTTATAAAATTATTATTTTAATAAAGAAACAGGGATATGTAAAATGTGCTTAGCAAAACACTGCATGGTATTTGAAGTGGAGTGGACATTACGTTGCTACTAAAAAGAAAATTACATTTCGTACATTTTATTTATATATTTATTTTCTCATGTTCTCCGTAAAACGGTTACACACCAATATATATATCATGGAGAAGATTATAAATTACAAAGTACACAAAGGCAGTTTTACTATTTTGTGACATGTGTTAAAAGATAACTGTCTGTAAATGACATTGAAAATGTCCTCTGTTTATTGGCGCGTTTTGATTGGCAGAAGTCCTCGCTTTCGGATCATAAAAAAGTGCATGGGATCTCCCACGAGTATACTTGATAGGGACATAAAAATTAACCTCTTTTAACATAGGCGGATTGAGTATGATATCAGAGATTAGCTTAAAAAGGTGTTTACCTAAAAATATTTTTCTGCGGGCTTCTAAGGTGTTGAAATCGAGCATCCCTGTTAAAAACAAGGATGGATACAGGAATGGATAGTACGTATATTCCCACATGTACAGGTAACGCATAAACCTTTTTTGTACTTTTTTTTATTTCTAGGATATGGTTTTGTTCAGAAGAGGCCCAATGGAGCCATATTCCAGGATGCTACGAAAAAGTGATTCATATGCTCTACGTATTGCAATTCAATTAGTAAATGATCTCGCATTACGAAGAACAAATCCAAGCATTTTGTTGGCGAGGGAGACAATGTCAAATATGTGGGATTTGAAAGAGAGATTTGCTTCAAAAATCACGCCAAGGTCTCTAATCTCATTTTTGCGTGTTAATATATTTTTATTAATCTGGTAGGGGAATAGGAATGTATCTTTGGATCTTGTTAATGTAACGACATTGCACTTCTGGATGCTGAAGGGTAATTTGTTCAGTTCCGACCATTTGACAAGAGAATTAAGATCATTCTGTAGAACAATGGAATCGATGTAACTTTTAATAGCTCTGAAAAGTTTGATATCATCAGCGAAGAGGAAATATTTAGAGCGGTTAATGGTCTTGCCTATATCATTAATGAATAAAAGAAAGAGGAGAGGTCCTACATTCGATCCCTGGGGAATCCCGGAGTTGGTTATGTATTCGTGAGAATATTGGTGTCCGTAACTGACATACTGACGACGATTAAGTAAGTAGCTAGCTACGAGAGCGATAAAATTCTGAGAGAATCGAATGTCACTCAATTTTTTTAATAAAATATCATGGTCGACTTTGTCAAACGCTTTCTCGAAGTCTGTATAAATCACATCGACTTCTACAAAATTTTCAAAAGATTTATTGATATATTATGTAGTGAGATTCATAAGGTTGGTTGAGGGTGATAGAGTAGGGCGAAATCCATGCTAATTCTCGTTGAGTGTTTGTATGTATGTATGTATGTTCAGCAAGTAATCAGGTCTTATGTCTAAATGTGCTTAGCAAAACACTATATGGTAGCAATGAAGTAGACGTTTTGTTGTTACTAAAGAAGCAATCTAATTACATTACGTGCCTTTTCTGTTCAGCAAATAAACAGGGAGTATGTCAAAATATTCCAAGTACAACACTCGGTAGTGGTGGTGATTGAATTAATGTAGGTACCTGCTTAAGTGGTAATCAAATTATGTTTGGTCATTATTTTCATACGACAATAGTTTGTCAAAACAAATGCCGGATAAATTTATCCTAAAGAGAAGAGGAATTTTAGTATTCCGCAGTTTTTTTTTTAATTACCGGGCTTTTCTAATTGAAAATTTTAATGCATCTTAATATCAGTCTATGATCAGTTCTAACATTGTTTCCCGTTGTCTATGTATGTCGTTACGACGTTTGTCGAAGATAGCCGAACACAGGCAGGCATGTCATTATTTTGCAATAGCTCTCCAGACAAAAATTGGCTTCCGAGTTACGAGAACGTGTCTTCTCTTAAACCATATCTGTATTTTCGTTGTTTGTTTTTGGGGTGTTATGCCGTGTTGTGCTACCTCCTTCTTTAGCCGACGTTTCGGACAGCGTTGCAGTGTCCATCATCAGGGCAGATCCGGCAGATCCGTCGATGTGAATGCGGCTAAAGAAGGAGGTAGCACAACACGGCATAACACCCCAAAAACAAACAACGAAAATGCTTTTGGCCGTGAAAATCTAAAAACGAACCATATCTGTATTGTACGAAATAACAATAAACAGTCACTGTGAATTTAAAGAGCCTGTCTTGTCTTTCAATCAATACAAAATCGTTTGAGATACTGGCCAGTTTTAATAAAACACAATATCTCTGTAGATGACTTCAGAGAGACTTTACATAGAGGGTACCAAAATATAGAGTGCAGTAGATCATTCTGTAATTGCGTACCCACAATATATTACCAAGCTAACTCTACAGTTTTATGTATTTGTAAGAGTACTTATTTAGGATATTCCTAGTAAGTATTCCTTGCACGATTCAATTTCCTGGAAATCTGCTTGCTGTTCGGAATCAAATTAATTGTACAACATCTAAACCTTGATCAAAAACTTGTACTTGCACCTTGCACGGTAACAAGAAAGAACGTTTGACTTTTTTATCCATTTATTACCTGTTATTTATTAATATAAATGAGACGATCGCGGAAAATTTTTATAGTTCCTAAGAAATTTGTGAATAAGTCTGGGTATTTTGAAGACAACATGATGCACCACAGACTAAATCCTTGTTTTTTCTTTGTTATTTTTTCATATTATTGTTACTATTAGATGACCCTTCCAAAAAGACAAAGATCTTTTTAATTTTTAATTTTATTTATTGAGATAGTTTATAATACTAAATTAGAATATAAACTAATAAATACAAAGTAATATTTATCATTTTATAAATTTAAATATTTTTACAGTAAACATAACATTTCTTTTTAAATACATTCATTCTTCAGACTTTCGGGCATTTCATCGTACATCTTCAGTCCTCGATACATTGGGCAGTTTTGTGATTTTGATTTTTTTCGTATGTGGCAATCTAATTCTATTTATATTTCTGGTTTCGTGATTATGTACATTCTATTTAAACAATTTCACCTTATTCTATTATAAAAATATTTTGGCGTTTGATTTTTCATGACTTTATGCACCAAAATTAATACATTAAATAACAGTCTCTTTTTATTGGAATCCAATTTAGCCCCTCTCTTATTTGATTAACCATTGCGTATTTGCCTTTTCCTAGTATGCATCTCATAGTTCTATTCTGTAGAACTTCTAGCTTGTTAAAATTTCCTTCATTGGCCAAATATAACATCTAGGAGCAGTAATCTAAATGTGGAGCAACTATAGTTTTATAAATTAGCTTTATAGTGTTTCCATTTAGTTTATTTCTGAGTCTTCTATGAAAATTAACTTTTTTGATATCTTTTTTTTGGAATACATCAATAGAGCACACAATAGAGCACTTCATTCAAAATTCGCTACCTCTGGGATATAGGTAACCTTTGACTTTCTTAAGTGTGAATTTATTTTGATTTAAATGAAACAAATTACTTTTGTGTAAACCACTCTAATCTATGTTATAATATTTTCATGTTTCAAAACCGATGGTTTATTCGTCAGGATAATAACATTAATAAAAATAACAAAACAAACCAATGTTCTTTTTGTCTATACTGACGAAGAAACCATCGGTTTTGAAACATGTAGATATTATAACATTGATTACAGTGGTTTATACAAATTATACAAAAGTAATTTGTTTCATTTAAATAAAATGATGCCACAATGTGAGTTTGCAAACATTGAAGAAATAATTTATACAAGCCAAAATTATATGTATATTACATTGCCACGAAGATAGGTACCTAATAGGTATAAAAATTGCTTGGCAAAAGAAGGCCGGAGGTCATGATTTCAATCGCAAAAGTGGTTTTTATTTATTTTGTGAATAATGTCATAAAAAAGAAAAATGTTGACAATGGAAACTGTCACAGAAAATTTTGATCCATGAATTCGTACTTTTAAAATATATTTATAATGAAAAAATATATTGGGTATATTTTATGCTTATATTTTTATAAAGTAATTAACCATTTTACATTAATTTTACGGAATGGAAACAGTAGGAAAAGCTTGAATTTATACAAAGAATTGTTTTTTTTATCATTTAAGAAGAAGATAACAAAAACAATCTAAACGAAAATACGAAAAAGAATAAGATTCAGAAAAATAAAAGTTAATATATCCTATTGATCATTTTACCAATAGGTATTCCGTATAAATAAAATCGGATATATTTATCCAAGACATTATCCAGGTTACAAATCAGTTCATAGAGCACTTGTTTCCGATAAAAGGGGTAGCTTCCAATAATATGGAAAAAAATAGTCGAAGATAATATTGTTAAATGACGTTTAAATAAGACACGGCAGTAACCTCGTTGGTATGGCGTTTGTCCCGGTAAGACGAGAGGTTCTGGGGTTCTGGGTTCTGGAGTCCCAGTTGCGACCGTTATCTTTTATTTTTCTGTATCTTGTTCTTTTTCACATTTTCGTTTAGATAATCAGTGTTATCTTTTTATTCAATGATATATTACATTGATGGGAATAACCCTCAAAATTTATAAAAAGAGATTGGTTCTAATAATAATTGAACATTTTTTTGTATTTATTATGTAAACCGATTCGTAGTAAAGATAAAATATATATGTAAAATAGTGATTTAGTATTGTGCTTTCCCTTAAGCTACGGTGAATACAGTCAAATCATTTAATTTTCCTGGGATATAAAAATCTTCCAAGATAATAGGAACCCAGGAATTGGGCCATGAACCATCATTGGTACGAAACTGAGCGCACGAAAGTGTCGTCAAAATCATTTACCCGTAATACTGCAAATCACTTCCGCACATACACATAATATTACTAGAACTGTCCTAAGTCATAAAAGCGTATTATTTCCCCCTCCTCATACCGGTTCCATTTGGAGCCGGCTGGACTCACGTATGGCTTCACGTGAATCTAGAAAATGGTGGCTTGTGCTATTAAAACGTGTAAAAATGGAATGATATAGAATAAAAAATAGATATTATAATGCGAGATGCCTATATACTGACAGATTGATTTATTGACGAATCGCAGTCAACTCACCACTCCGCTATAATAGGTGTTTACCCCTGGCCTGTATGTTCTCGTCCAGTAATATTCATATGTCTGTGCTTCTGCCCCTTTTTTTACCTACACACCAAATGCATATCTTTCATTAGTCCGTTTTTGGAACAGTTTGGTCACAGCTCAGCAACAATTAACAAGCTTTCTCGCCATATCTCCTTTGTTTCTATTATCTATGCTTTCAACTATCGATATTCTTATCATGCGTGTAAGCCTACGTTACGTATTTTAATTTAATTATTTTTCCTTGAAGTAAAAAAAAAACCCACATTCAACAAATAAATAAATAAAAAACGCGATTGGCTTCTTAATGATTTGTTGTCTAGTTCAAATTTTTCCTTGAAATTTTTTTTAAAAATAGTAACTTAAAGTAATTATGCTAGTTCTGCCGGTAAAATATGTTAGTAAAAATGTTTTATCTTTAAAAAGATAGCAAAATAAATAACCCAATAATTATCTTCACAATTAAATTTCGTATATTAATTAGATTTTTAGTGTTAAAATATAACTAAATAATACTAGTTTTTAGAAACATAAGGAAAAATACGCTTTCATCAAATTCATTATACTTAACCACAAAATGTTTGCATTCTACGAAAAGAGTATATTTTTATTACGTTAATGAATTACCCAAATCTAATGGAATTACCATTGTAATTCGGTAATAAAACGGTTAAATCCACTCTTTCCAGAGAGACACTGGGTTTGTACCATTCAGAATCAATGCAACGCTTGAAATTGCAAAATTGCTCCGTTTATTGCATGATCTGAATATCCAAGTACCACTAACCACAATATCCTTCCCTTACTCAGGGCCGGATCTGCTAATATTTACGGCTAGTCCAGAAGTATTGAACACTATTTAAAGATTATTTTAAACATATCACGAGTATCAACAACAATACCAGAGGCCCTAGCACAATTGATCGATAACAATCAATAGGATAACTATTGGTAACTTCTCAGCGTTCCCTAGGACAACTGCACATCGCTAACGTACAAACAACAGTTGATTTCGAATATGTTAAAGACACTTAGTCATTGTGAACTGTCATTTATTTGTTGGCGATCTGTAGTTATGCTAGTTATCGATAGTTATCCTATCGATCGTTATCGATGGAGTGTGCTAGGATTTCAAATTGTCCACCTAATAGAAATTCAGAGAACTATTAAAAATTTGAGGGCTGGCCTCTGCGTTTCCTCCCTTCTATAACTCTTCAAGACCCAATGCACTCCTTCCTTTCCACAAAAAGACCCTCCATACAGCATCTTTAAAGGCGACATAGACCCTAAGGGAATTATATTCCTCAGACTCTCTGTTAATGTAAAAAAAGGTCCAATCTAAGTGGGCACCACTAGAAGAAGATATTATATTTGTCCATTTCGTCGTCTGAGGATTGATAGGAGGGGTGACAACTAAATGATTAAACAACCATCAAGCTATTTCCCCGCAGGGGTAGGCAAAGAGGACGGACCGCCAAACAACGCTGTCTTACCACACACTCCTTGCTTCATCTTGACATGGCCTCACCCGAGTACTGGATTCATTTGATCGTGCCACGTTTTCCTCTCGCGCCCCCGACATCTTCTACCATTCACATTCGCATCGCATATTTCCATACACTCCTTTCTTCGTTCATTTGCTCTACATGGACAAACCATCTAAGCGTCTATCATCTTACTCAGTACGCTTTCATAGACCTTGCAAACATTGCCAATCTCCATATTTCTCAAACGATCATAAATGATTTTTGCACACATACCTACGCCTCAGGGATCTTATTGCTACAGCATTTATTCTACTTTCATCCTCCCTTTGCCAGTTCCATGCCTCACTTCTATACTTCAAAGTAGGTGCCAGCACTCCGTAGTGGACTGCTAGCTTTGCTTCTTTGGCACTTTTTTTGGCGCCAATCGCATTCCGTCTGTGGAAAGGTTTACTCTTCGATCTATACCGGTGTATAGCCGAGTGGTCCCCAGCTTGGGAAAGACATCGTTCTCCATCACTGCACAAGCAATATTAATTTGTAGCTTTGAAAGATGGGCGTTATGATAAATACAAATATTGCCAGGCTGTCCGTTACCCGAGAATGTTTGTCTTTCACAAAAAAGTGAACAAATTAATAAAATAAAAATAAACATAATTTAATAAAAAATAAAGTATGTATACAGGGTGTTTGAGACGTACTTGAATTACTGTTTTGAAAAATAAAATTTAGATCTGATAACTGTTTTTAATGTTTTATTCTTCAACACCTAAAAACAACAAAAAATTCTTCCACAAGTCATCACTGGTCATCCAATACTGTATTTTTTTACATGACGTAAAAACATTGTTTTTGCGTTGAAAATGATGTTGAATTTTGATGTTAATGACAGTAAAACAATCATTTTTTTGATGTTGAAAAAACACATAAAAAAAGTCACAGGAGACAAAATTTCATTAAGTTATATTTTTTACTCCAAATAATGTCAGGAATCAGTGGTTAAAATAAGTTAAGTACGTCCTTGAACACCATGTATAATGAATTTTCCGATCCAACCCTGCTTCTACTGCAAATATTGAATAAAATTTAATCAGTATATATTTAGGTTAGAAAAAAGCAAGGACCATTGATTATCATCGGTTTGAATCAAAACTCACCGTTTTGTGGTTATTAAACAGGCGAACAATCCAAACGCTTTGTGAATATTTCCTTAGTAAGTAAGATAAGAGACGTTGACAAGATATCCATTCAAACACGTGTCTGACCTCTGGCATCGTGGTTAATTAATAATTACTAAATAATGACAATAATTCAAGAAAATTTAAATATACAAGTAAATTATTAATTATAATGGTACTGATACACTTGCTTATTACAAGCCGGCTTATGAGCATGCTCATTAATGAGGTTGCTCATAAATTACACTTAGTCATAAATGAACATTGAACAGGCTTGGATTGAGCTTTCTCATGAATGAGCATGCTCAAAGCCAACAATTGAACACACATGCTTTTTAATGAGCATGCTCATGTCAAATAATAAATGTCATCGTATAGAATCGGTTCTGTTCGCCCAGAATATCTTATTGCTTGCAACGCAATTATTAATTATTTCAGAAAGTTATAAAGGTTATACAAGATTTTATTATATTAATAAAATAAAAAGATAGATTTGGGTTCGTAATTGGATCACTAGAAGAGCAAACCTTGGAGTAAGTAATCATTTGTTAGTAGAAATGCGAGAAGAGATGTCAGCGGATATAAGAATCATTTACGAATGCTTCCGCAGAAATTTGACGAGCTACTCTCTAGTATTGCATACAAAAACGAGATTCTCAAATGCGGAATGCTATTCCGAACTGTGATCAGATTGAAATGAGCATGCTCATAAGCCAGCCTGTTCACATATGCTTAGAGGGTTCCCTTCCATCCGATAATCCAATGATGAGAGCATGCTCTTTTGGCTTCAAATGAGCATGCTCATTACTAGCAACGTTACTGACACACGTGCTACTAGGTAGCATGTTTTTAGGCTTCAAATGAGCATGTGTGTCCGTAGCTTAAAGAACGTACGTAATTTTTCTAAGTTTTATTATGTTTGGATCGTTTTTTTCATGTAAGTTTCTCCAAAAAATTATGCATAATTGTGTAAAGTACGACCCAAAAATACAATTTTGATGTGTTTATTACATTAAAAAAACTGGAAGAGACTCACAGTATCGTCCTTTTTTGCATGAATACCGCACAAGAGTCCCAACTGCTCCCGTCTGGAGCCAGTGAGACTATGGCATCCCCAAGTGAGGTATGTTGTGAGGCTGAATTTAGTGGGTAGGGAAAAAGATAGGGAAGAGGAAGGTGGGGAAGTACCTGGCTATTCAGATCTTATCATCAAACACGGCTAAAGCCATTTCAAGCAAGTCTTATCATGGCGATACTGAGAGTATCTTCCACTCTGAAACGTGGCGCAAATATACTATATATTATTTATAATTAATTATTTGTGAAATAACACAAAAAATAATCAAATAAATTTTATTTGTGCACGGGTTCGAACCCGCGACCTTCGTATTGACATTCAAGAGCCTTACCGCTCAACCACGCCCTAGTGTAATATAACCTTTCAGAATTGAAACGATGCTTGATATGACTTTAGCCGTGTTTGGTGACAAGATCTGAATAGCCGAGTACTTCCCCACCTTCCTTTTCCCGTCTCTTTTCCCTCCTCACTACCTTTAGCCTCACAATATATCCCAATTGGGGATTCAGACGGGAGTAGAACTCTTGTGCGTATTCATATAAAAAAAAATTAAATCCCAAATGAAGCCAAAATCTAATATGACAAAAAATAGAGAAATTGTAAATTTTGTAATAAAGTGTACCTAAGTAACTAAATGTAGGTATATATCCATAAACACACTTGACCAGTAGTCTTTGACCTTTCACTGATATTAATAGATTTCCTGATTGTAATATATATTATACATATATTATCTTTTCAACGATACAAGAGACTGCATTTTGAATTACGCACAGATTAATATTTTATTTCAAGGTCAATAACAAAAGGTGCTCTATGAAAACAGTCACCTTATCAACTAAATTCATTGATATTATTATTTATACCATCACGTATTATTTCGTTACATTTTAATTTTTTTAATTAATGAAGATAAAATTAGTGAAACTGAGTCGGAAATCTGAAACTGAACAATCAGAAAAAAGATACGGATACATCAGGGACTCAAACCCAGGACCTTCGGCTTTCCGGGCCACTGTGCTAAATATGACCGAATCGGAAAGGGATACATTGCGCAATGTGGTTAGCGCAGTGGCCCGGAAAGCCAAGGGTCCTTGGTTTGAGTCTCAGACGTACCTGTATCTTTTTCTGTTTCAGATTTTCGATTCAGTTTCACTAATATTATCTTCCTTAATTAAAATATTATAATTTGAGGTTTATTAATTAGAAAAGTGTATGAAAGGGTTTAGTTTTTCCTATGGGAAAAACTAAACCCGTTCCTGTAAATCTGGTGAATAAAAAAATAAAAAAATAAAAAAAAGAGGTTTAACACATTAAGTTAAAAATTGAATAAATATATCTACATTTAATTGATAAATACGATGACAGTTTTTCTAGACATTATTATAACATTATAAATTTTTCTGCATTATTTACCTATTTAAAACTTAAAATTAACTTCACAAAAACCTTAATAATAATAACTTTCTTTGGAAATGAAACGAATGTATTTAGTGTCGATTTTTTGTACTACGCGCTGGTACATAAGTATATAGACAAAGAGTTTTATACTTGATAAATTTAAAACTGAAAGTATCTTTCAGAGTGGAAGATACTCTCAGTATCGCCCTGGCGTGAGACCAGCATTTAGAATTGAAACAATGCTTGAAATGGCTTTATGAAACTTAGTTACATTTCGTGTAAGTAGGTATAACGTATTTTCCCTAAACCGACTGCATATTGTATACAAGTATGCAGGGGGGATCAAATGTCAGGGGGTCAACTGTATTGGAAACGTCCAAAACACTTTAAATGCTTCCAAATGCACACATCGAAAGAAACTCAAAATAACGTAGGGTTCTAAATTCAGAAACCAAACAAGTGGAGAATTCTAGATCGGATCCAAAATAAATATTAAGCAAAACTGTTTAAATTCATAACAATTTGAAAATTACTGTTGTTTCTAAATTTAAAAATTGTAAACAACTTTAAAATAAATAAACAAAACAACTTGCCAGCAATTTAGAGTTCTAAATTCAAACATTTAAATAGCTTTAAAATAAAGCAGGGTTCTGCTAATGGTCAAAATAAATTCAACAATTTGAAAATGATGCAGGGTTCCAAATTGAAAAATCAAAACAAAACAGTAAACTTACCAACGATAATTGCTGAGATAAATATTAACAATGCACCGCACACCGGTCCAAGAACTGTCGTCACCATTTTGAAGGTTATTAACTAAATATTCACAAACCACAAGCAGGTAAGGTAAAATTTGATGGCAAAATATTCACAAACAGGTAAGGCAGAACTTGTTTTGATTCGATGATTTCGGTCGGGATGCTGCGAGGAGTTTACCGTGAGCTACGTCCATTACCTCAGACTGGTTTCACTTTACTGATGCTGCTGACTGATGACCGGTCGTCGGTATGGTACGGTACGCGGTACGGTCGAGAGACTGATTTAATAATTGGCAACTGCGGTTCAAGTCGATAATACTACGTGGAAGAGTCAGTACAATTCCTTTAATCGTCGCTTCCTTGGAAATGCGCAGGGTTGTGCAAAGTCTCAAAGAATTTTTATTAGTCGTGTGGCGCATGAAGAGATGTGACGCTTATAGTCGAGCGGTGCAAATAATCGTATGGCGCAAGAAATCGCTTGGCGCATAACTAGTCGTGGTGTGGCGAAAAAATTATTATCATAATCTATGATTTATGCTATGAACTTTTTATTTTGTTTTACTTATTTTGCTCTGCTTCAATTGATTTAATAACAGCATAATATTGTATTAATGTTTTTATTTTATGTTGTCATTGCCCTAGTAATTAATATAAAATAGGAAAACACTTTATGAAATTCTTTGTCTTTATTTGGTTACTTCTAGGAATGACGCTGGAATCTTTTATATATAATTTTACTGATTATCAAACTGGCTGGAATCGTACTGCACTTCGTATGTACTGTTACACCCTCCCCATAAGGGGGTGGAATAGCCCCTTAACTTAACTTTTGTAGGCGCTTAGTTTCCTGCATTGTCCACTGCGCTCCCCCTGACGTAGCGGTAGCAGTGAAAGGGAAGGATCCTTTCGACCCTTATCTCTAGTTCCGTTGTGGTCCTGTCGGCTCGAGTGAGTTACTTAGTCCCCAGGGTTCTTCAGAAGTCTCTTCTCCACTATCCCACCGTCTTCACAGGGGTCACATCTTGCCACTGTTCTGCCGGGGACGGTGTGAAGGGTTTGAAGGACCACCTTCCCGTCCCACTGCTCACTGTCTCTCGTCGGGACTGCCTGTGGCTTGCCAGAAGCTGTAGATGCTGTTCTTGTGTTGTATGCTGCCACAGGAACGTGCTTAAATTTGCTTTTCCTTTATTTTATTTTGTAATGTACTTGTATGTTCCTCTATATAAATGTTGTCTCTCCACTAGCTTCAAGAACAAGAACAAACTGCCTCGGATGAAACACTTAAAATTTAATGGTATGTATAAATGTATGTTGTGCCGTGAGGGATCCATCTGGTCCTTAAAACGATTCGGGAAAGTGGTGGGTGCCCTCGACTGTGGCGAAAAAAATCGTGTGACATTAGAAGTCATTTGGTGTACTTCGCCAAGGACCATTAGAATGCGATTATTTTTAAGATATTTGTTTACTTTTTACTCAGCAGAATCTAGCCATTAATACGCCTCTCTTTAATCTCAAATTCTCATTAATTGATCCGTGCCGCCGTTATGATAAATAAACCGGCAAGAAATCCACACTCCGCGCGTTTGATCGCACATGTTCCTAAGATCAATTACATCAATAACAAAGCATATAGTTGCATATTACATCAATAACAAAGCAAATATAGTTAATAATACTTGGAGCAATTTGACGAGTTTGTGTATTTGGGAAGAAGGGTACATGCAGGTAACTCCATTATTGGTGTACTCAATGCCGTTGGCGCCAAAAAAAAGTTGTCCAAAGAAGCGAAGCCAACAGTCCACAATGGAGTGCTGGTACCTACCCTGATGTATGGCAGTGAAGCATGGAACTGGCAGAGAAAGGATGCAAGTAGACTGAATGCTGTAGAAATGAGATCCCTGAGGCGTATGTGTGTTAAAACCATGTATGATTGTGTGAGGAATGCGGAGATCCGAAAAGAATGCAAGGCTGATGTGAGCGTAATAAGTAAGATTAAGAAAGGGACGCTTAGATGGTTTGGACACGTAGAGCGAATGAATGAAGAAAGGAGTGTCAAGAGAATATATGACGCAAATGTGAATGGTAGAAGAAGTCGAGGATGCCCGAGGAAGACATGCCACGATCAAGTGATTCAGATACTTGAGTCGGGCCATGTCAAGAGTCAGAATAATAGAAGAGCATGTATGAGAAGATGTAGAATGTGAATGAGGCAAGGAGTGTATGCCAAGACCGAGTTGTTAGGCGGTCCGTCCTTTCTGCCTACCCCTACGGGGAAACTACTTGATGGTTAGTTAGTTAGTTAAGTAACATTAATTGTACCATTTACAGGTTTCCTCAATGGTAATTTATATGTAAGTGAAATGATTTGAAAGATTACATAACAAGTTGTTTGAATGGGAATAGGGTGAGGATAGGATGGGGGAGGGGTCGTTCTAATTGGGTATAATATGAATGTGGGCATAATATATAGTATGTAGTAAAAATCTATAGTTGTTATTAAGTATTGAGAGATCTCCTATGTGACTTTAATGCGCTCCGCTCACCGGGGAAACTGAAACCCAACTAAAACTAGCTGGTTGCTATAGTTTCCAATCAAACTTCTATGACGGCGCTACGATTACGATTTCCACGATTTCAACCAGCACGGCGAGTTTCGAGTCACTGCTTGCGTTGCCATTGACAACGGGTTTTTGAGAAGTTGTGTGATGTGCGGACCATTACTTATACACAGGATAGCGAGTTTAGTTGAAAACATTTTACATTTATTTTTTTTACTAATGTTTTGAACCCAGATGTTTCCCAATCATTGATGACCCCAACTAATAATAACAACAAAATTTCTTCTTCCTCTAGTTCTTCATCTATAGTCATCTTAAAGTGTGGACGATTTTCGTAACCAGTGTAAAGATAAGGGAACATACCCATACTACGTGACCCACTTTTTGCAATTTTAAACCCCCCTCCTCCCTCGGTGACCACCTGTAATATATTCAAAGACACCCCCCCCCCCCCCTTCCCCTACAGTTTTCACGTAGTAATTCATTATGGTTTTGAATCATTTCATTTGTTTTCAACGTCCTCAAAGAGCTGTGCACCTTGGAGCTTCGAAACTGGAGAGAACTGATACAAAACAAAGATGATGAAGAGCCAATTATGATGATGATGATTTATATTATGTGTTGTGTGTTTGTGGGTGGTTGTGTTTTATATTGGTTTTGTATATGTTTTATTATTTTATGTTATGAGATTTTGGTAATATTGTCTTTTTTGTTCTTTAATCCATTTTGTGTCGGAATTTATTTTTGTTTCCCGCAATTTTATTTTTAAGTGTAACACTGTTAAATGCTTTTATAGCGTGATATTTTGCTACGAGTTTATTATCATTTAAAATTTAAAACAAACTATTCACAAAAGTTTCGGTCGGTGCTGGTATTTGACACCTCGCTAGTAAAGATGGCGCAATCTTCTATTTGAATTGGTTAAAATATTTTAATACTTACTACTTACTACGCAGTGGCGGCTCGTGACTGTTGGATGTGCTAGACCAGCTAGAACAGTGGTTTTCAACCTGTGGTACGCGTACCTCTAGGGGTACGCGAAGCAAAAATTGGGGGTACGTAATATCGTTGCACGAATGTAGGTTTTAAAACCCTGCTCGACGTTTTCAAATTTCTTCGGTTTACGCTCTAAAAATATTAATACCGTTCACAAGCACGTATTTGTGTAAAAATGCATTTTCTTGTTACGCAATTATAAAAAAATAAATATCACAATCGCCTGAATGCTGAACCAGATTGAGCAACTGAAATTGAGCAAAACTTTGCTCTGCAAAGCAAGCCCAAGGGTCACAATGACTGTATGATGTTAACATTGTATGATTGATTATAAAGGGTGTAACAGGAAATCGGGCTTTTATTTCAGCTACTGATACATGAGAAACTTTTTTTCGTTATTTTTTTGAGGTTAAAAAAATCACCCTCTCAATACACTTTGTGAATTTGGAGTTGTGTATGGAGAACATGAATTTTTTTTCGTCGAAATTAAAGGACGTGAAATACCCGAGGTTAATTGTGTGACTTAATTGTTAAATTCACGTAATAAATGAGAGTATTAAAAATGAAATTACAAAAAATTACATTACACGTGCAAACAAGATAGATAGAGGGTAGGGGGTACAACAATTTTTTAGTAAGAGTCAAGGTGTACGCAGGCTCAAAAAGGTTGACAACCGCTGAGCTAGTGTGTTAAAAAAAATGTTTTTTGTATGAAGATTTTCAGAAAATTTCAGTTTTGCAGTGCGCAGCATGGTTTCCTGAGCTAGTTGCCGTGGCTGGCCGTTGCCAGGTTGCCCGGTTGCCATGGTTGCTCCAGTTTTGTTGTCAGTTTTAGAGTTTTTTTGTTTTGTTTTTTAGTCACAAGCGCCGATATGACAGCGACAGTTCAGTGAGATGACAGCTGAAGTGTTTCTCGTCTATGGTTAAACAAGCTGAGATAATTACTGAAATCGTAAAATTGAAGAGCGCCGTGATAAGTGAAAGATATATGGCAGAGATGTTGGGAATCCAATAAATGGTTCCAGGCTGCGGTACCCATTCCCGCCTCCTAAATTGAAAAAAAAACTATTTGTAATAAGTAATAAGTATCTTATTATCTTGAAAACAAATTTATAAGAATAAGCTATAATACCTCTAATATGCACAAACATCGATGTCTCAAAACTCATAAGGCGCTCCGCCCACTGAGGCAACTGAAAACCAACTAAAACCGGCTTTTTCTCTGTCTTGATTGGTCAATAAGCTTGTTTAACCATAGACGAACTACGAGACAGCTGACAGCTAGCAACTAGAATGGCCGCCCAGGGCAATGAGCAGTGACAGTCGCAAGATGGTCGCAAGTCACCGCTTGCGTTACCATTGACAACGGGGTTTTGTGTGATTGTGTAGTGTGCGGGCTATCACATTGTCATACAAAGACAGTTGGCAGTTGAGAGTTTTCAGTTGCCTGAGTGGGCGGAGGCGCTAACTCATAACACATGTACCATAGAAAACATTTTATTTTTTTCAGTATTAGTTCAGATTTAAATAAAATCATTTTCCAATAAAATTTAAAACACGTTTATTCGTAAGTCTGTAAATATTTAATACACCTTACAATTAAGTACCTAATTTAAAAGCTTAAAAAAAATTATAAATGTTGACTGTAATGCTGAGTAAACATTTGCAAACCGAATCGTGGCAATCAAACTTTTGGGTTTTGATAATAATATTTAACAACCAGGACGCGTTGTTCTCTTATATATTGCACCACGATTACAAACTCCAATCTGTCTCCTATCGATCTGTCATGTCATAATCACGTAACAATATGAGTGATCAAACAGGCGCGAAATTAAAATCTTGCGCGCTTATTGAGACACTATATATAAAGCATGTTTCGAGGTCACGGCTCCAGCTGGTCAAGAATCCATTTGAGATGGTGGGCCACGCTGGTGAAGACGGTTGGCTTTCCCTCCTGGGCGCACTTGTTCAGTCCAGCGCTCACAATCCCGTACTGCACGTACTTGATCCGCTTGGGGCTGCTAAATCTGCCGTAGTACATAAGGGGGCCCCCGGAGTCCCCGACGCAGGTGCCTGTCGCCTTCTGACCTCCGGCACAAATTTGACCGACGGTGAAACTGAAAAGATTAGAAAATTATTAAAACAACAGGTACTTTGAAACTAAACTCGCAAAGCGTAGTACATTGACAAGTAGGTTTAGCGGGTTAGCAATAGATGGCAGGAGTAATAAAGCTTTCACTAGTTTCCGTCAGATGGCGGGGGAATAGAGTTGTCCCTAAGAATGCATATAGTCGGTTATATAGAGCTCTGCGCTCTCAGATTTACCTACCAGTCAGTTGAAATTAGTCGCATAAGCTCAGTTCTATTAATATTATATTGTGTAAATAAACAATTTGTAAGACGAATCGGGGATTTATTGAGTAGTCCTTAACTTATTATTATAGTCCTTAGTGTGATTGAATTTAAATGAAGCAAATATTAGACATAGTCACTGGTAAAAGTAGAAGAATCAGAAGAAGATGACCGTTGGGTCAGAGTGACCAAGGGCAGGTTATCAGAAATGCTAGAATCAACCGTTGGCGCTAGCGTAGCTGGAGACATAGGTAGGCCAGATGAAGCCATTCATTGAAAGTTTATTAATAATTGTTTATCAAAATTGTGGTATAATTCAATGTTGTTTTGTGCCTCTGTGCTCCTCGAGAACTTCTGAAGATAGGTTTCAAGTTTTTTTCTTACATTAGTTCCACACAGGAGGCCTTGAGAAAAATAATTTCCCACAGGGCCTATGTCATATTTGGGGATGTTGTGTGGAGAGTCTCTTTAAGGAAAGGAAGGAGGGGAAGTTCTGATAAGGAAAAATGTATGGGGGTCGGTAGGAATATGGGGTTCAGTGTGTCCAGATCATCCCCCACCAAGACCTAGACAAACCTCACCCCATGAACCCGGACACCCCTACTAAGTCACTAAAAGAAGCGGACTACTTGAAGTGACCTAGGGCAGAGGTGTTGGTTACACAATAAATGGTTCCCGGCGGCGGTACCTATTTCTCCCCTTCCCAGTTAAAACAGTTAGAAAAAAGGATTGTGGCTATAAAAAGATATAAATTAAAAACGACAAAAAATTATGATATTTTCAATGAACACTCTGTACCTTCAGACTACCTACGTCAATCAGACATTATTTGTATTATAGAGTATCACTGCAACCACCGTATTATTTGTCAACCATTTTTTATCTTATTACAACTAACGAAAAAACCACCCAGAAAATTAAAAAAACATATTGTGGTGAACACTAAATAGAAATCAATAAATAAACTTTCGGAAGGAAACTGATCTTAAGAGGAAACACTTTTGTCCTTACAAAAGTTTTCCCCAATTCATCTCTAGATTTTGACAGTAGGGCAAATTGGATTTTTAATCTTTGTATATAAAAATCTCGCGTCACAATGTTCCTCCTAGGTAAACTCCGAAACCACTTAACCGATTTTGATGAAATTTGGCTTGTGTATTTGGTCCAACTTAAGAGATAGAAAAGTTTTTATCTCGATTATTGATATCAATATTTATTATTGCGAATTAAATGTTTTTTACGGGAAAAGTTCCATAAGTTTCTGACAGATGGCGGTGTGAGTTAATTTATTGACACAACACACAACACTTGGTTATATAGGTTAGGTAACCATCCAGTAGATGGGTTGTGTTTCTTTAGCCACAGCAACGCGCGGGCGGGTCAGCTACTATAATATAGATATTTAGACTCTCAGTACCTATACGCAATCCCAATACCAATTTCGGAGACCGAGCTTTTGCAGTAGCAGGCCCAACAGCTTGGAACAAACTCCCTTCACATTTGCGAAAGATCGACAGCCCACCTGAGTTCAGAGCTCACCTTTTCAAATTATCCTATCCGCAATAATAACATCTCTCTTCAGTAATATTTCACTACTTAGTCCATTAGATTTTCGTTGATCAACTTATCTCTCTTAGACCACACTTTAACCACACTTTGACCACACTTTAACCAAACTTTGACCATACTTTGACCACACCGTGACTACACTCTTACCACACTTTGACCACACTGTAACTTTTTCTTTTTTTTTGTAATATTTTTCATAATTTGTCACTGACAGCACGAGCAGTAGGTAAACATTACAATAATTGAAGAAATAAGAATATGTGTTTGTTAATGTAATTAGTATGTTAGTCATAAATATTTAAGTTTAAGATAGCTGTAAGTCATAGTACTAGTAAAGCAATATTGTGTAAATACCCACTCGGTCTTAAAATAAGAATAGTTTTTAGTTGTAAGTCATTAGCTATAAATCTTTGTTATAAGCCATTTGCAATATACATATAGGTTAAATGTATAAATGAATTTGTAAAGCGCCCTTGAGGTGATTTTCTCACGAAAATGGCGCTATGAAAATCATCCAAACATTATTATTGACCACTAGCGTGTCGGTACCGTGAAGGAGAAACCATTATGTTTGCTTGAATATGACTCCTTTTTCCAAATGGGAGCATTTAATACTTTAAAACTTTAATGTCCTCTTCTGTTTTAATGAGGGCCGGCATCTCTTACATTATAGTGTTAAAATTGTGTATTTAATTGTGTAAAAACCTTCTGGCAGCACATTATAGAGAAGCTTTAGAGTTTTGTGCTTTAGGAGCCGACGAATTTAACACCTTCGTCACTAAGGGCCGGTATATCAGTTGGTCTAAAGCTCGGCTTTGGGGGAATTTTGAGCTCAGCATGGCTTAGCACACAATCCGTATATCAGTCGTAATCCTAGAGTTGACCAATTTTAAACGCTTAGTCTATGATAATTTTAGTCATTTCTATGCCGAACCAATCTATTTATGTAAGTATCTATGGACTCTATGGTTATTATCAAACAACCAAACGTAAAACGATGTCTAAATCGTCATCACTTAAAGAAAGTTCGAATTCCATGTTGATAGGTAAACTTATTCCTCCAATGTAATTTATTGCGTCCGTACGTAGCAGATCGAAACCGAAGCAATGTGCAATCTGACAGATGACATATGTGTTTTTGTCAATAGCGCTACAGCGTCTAGCAAAGGAACTATTCTGCGGCTTACCACGATTTTGCGGTTTAAGTTGAGCGAGGAATCTGCTCCTTAGCAAAGACTGATATACCGGCCCTAAGATCGAGCAGTAAACTTTTTTAATAATTATAGCATGATAATTTGTAATAATGATTCAATTAATTCAAAAATTATAGAGTGAGTTAAGTAAACAAGTATAATAATAACCATACGTAATCTAGCAGAAACAAAACCCTCGAAAAATCCTTAAAATTGCCTAGTTTGAACGCCATTAACAGATAACCATTTCAGTATACAAACTGAACAATGTATTTTAAAAAACAGCAAAAAATACAGAATATTTTCTTCTAAAGCATTTGTAAAATCATCTTAAAAATCGGTCTAGTTTTGGAGGAGAAAAGTAGGGAATACAAAGCCTCGACTTTGGCGATTTTATTAAGGTATTATCAGCATGAGGTGCAGTTTTCCCTTTCGCTCAGTATTCGGGGGGGGGGGGGCAGCGACAGTAACTGCAACAGTTTGGTCAAATACCTATTATTACAATTTCTCGGCGACATGAGTGAAATTGATTTTCAATTAAATTAAACAAATAACTTTGTATTAAACCACTAGTATATAATCACAATTACCTACATGTTTCGAAACCGATGGTTTCTTCGTCAGGGTAGTAATGACATTAAATAACAAAAGAAACAAAGATGTATAGACTAAAAAGAACAGACTAAAAAGAACTATGGACAAAAATATTATAGAGAGACATTATTAAATCATTATAAGATTATATCATTGAAGAAGAAGATAATAATAATAATCCTTTTTTTTAAATATGAAAATAAACAAGACACAGAAAAATAATAAAATATAATGGCTGCAACTGGGACTCGAACCCAGAACCTCACGTCTAACCGGGACAAACGCATTAACCAATTTTGCTATTACACCCTATTATCAGACTGTCGTATTTGTCAACTTCAAAAGTTAAAAAGAGAGTTTTTCTTATAAAAAAATCATTATAAGATTATTAATATTATTAAATCATCGGTTTCAAAATGACGCCACAAAGTGATTTTTCGAAGTTTGAAGAAATAAAGTGATCATGCGCTGGAAAAAGAATTTTGATAGAATAAGTTTGATCAAGTGTGTTTTACACAAAGACCTCACCTTTTATATCTAGCTTCGCACGAATTGTTTGGAGCAATTGGTATGCGAATCTGTAAGAGCTGATCAGTCGCTCGCTCTTTATCCTCTTCTGAGTTGGTCCTTCCCCAACCGGTTACAATCAGCTGTAGCTTATCCAGATTCTTTTGTCGCATTTCTTTAGTTACTGGCATGCAAATCGGCGTAATTAACTCATCATCTGTAAAATGAAATATCTCAATAAAATAAAATAAAAATTCTATTGTGTCAACTTGTCGATGGAATATTTTATCGAGGCAATAAACTTTCCTGAGGCCCTAGCACGCTCGCTCTATAACGATCGGTAGGATAACTATCGGTAACTTCTCATCGTTCCCTAGGACAACTGCACATCGCTAACGTACAAACAACAGTTGATGTCGAATATGTTAAGGACACTTAGTCATTGTGAACTGTCACTTATTCGTTGGCGATCTGTAGTCATGCTAGGGAACGATGAGAAGTTACCGATAGTTATCCTTGCTCTATAACGATCGATATGATAACTATCGGTAACTTCTCATCGTTCCCTATGACAACTGCAGATGACAGTTCACAATGACTAAGTGTCCTTAATATATTCGATATCAACTGTCGTTTGTACGTTTGAGATCTGCAGTTGTCCTAGGGAAGTTACCGACAATCGGTCGGTAACTTCATATCGAGCGACCGTGCTAGCACACCTGAGGCCCTAGCACGCTTGCTCTATAACGATCGATATGATAACTATCGGTAACTTCTCATCGTTCCCTACGACAACTGCAGATCGCAAACGAATAGGTGACAGTTCACAATGACTAAGTGTCCTTAATATATTCGATATCAACTGTCGTTTGTACGTTTGAGATCTGCAGTTGTCCTAGGGAACGATGAGAAGTTACCGACAATCGGTCGGTAACTTCATATCGAGCGACCGTGCTAGCACACCTGAGGCCCTAGCACGCTTGCTCTATAACGATCGATATGATAACTATCGGTAACTTCTCATCGTTCCCTACGACAACTGCAGATCGCAAACGAATAGGTGACAGTTCACAATGACTAAGTGTCCTTAATATATTCGATATCAACTGTCGTTTGTACGTTTGAGATCTGCAGTTGTCCTAGGGAACGATGAGAAGTTACCGACAATCGGTCGGTAACTTCATATCGAGCGACCGTGCTAGCACACCTGGTGTGTGTTTTCCAATGCGTGTGGTTTGACCAATTGAATCATTAGTTTACCATTAGATCCCTGGTGGTTCTCGCTTTATTTTCTTATACTACTTATTCTAAACTCTCGGCCAGACTTTTCCTGGGGAGAGTATTATTATAAGTTATGAAGTGACTGCTTTCCTTCATTACCAAAAACCCCCACCTTACCGTTAGTGCTACCGCTGACGAGACAACTGAAAAAAAAACAGTTTTCAACTAAATTCGCTATCTATATATTTTCAACTAAAGCCATAGCAACCGGCTGGTTGCTATGGCTTCCAACCAAACTTTCTTCAGACTTCTATGACGGCCTACTCAATTTTACGATTTCTGTAATTATCTCAGCTTTTTTAAGCATTGACGAATAACAATCAGCTTTCATCGTAGTCATCTGTCGCTGTCAAATTGAAAAAACAAGAAAAAACTAGAAAACTGACAACAAAACTGGCGCAACCATGACAACCGAGCAAACGGCTACGGCAACTAGCAGGGCGAGTCGCGAGTCACTGCTTGCGTTGCCATTGACAACGGGTTTTTGAGAAATTGTGTAGTGTGCGGGCCATTGACATTGACATACACAGGATAGCACGTTTAGTTGCAAACTGTTTTTTTTTCAGTAGCCTCGTCAGCAGAGGCACTTACACACTTCACTGTGGTTGAGCAGCGTCAATTGTCTTGGGTACAAAACGTACCAACGCGTCGTGAGGAACGGCGAGACCGGACTACTATACTATCGCGCTAGGACCCCATCTGATCTCATGAGTCTCTCCAGACTAAGATTAGAAGTTTTAGTAGATAAGTTAATTACGTACCATCATCGAAATCTATTGCTTGCGCAAGTCGAATCAATCCTATATCATTCCTTGTGTCGTACCAAGTGCCCACAAGGCCTTTAAACTGGGGGTGCGGGATGATTTTTTCTACGGCAATGTCTTTAACTGGCGGGGCACAGTCGTTTGGTGAGATGCAGTCTCTGTCGGTGCTGATGTCGTGTTCCCCTAGCCTGACACCGATCACGGTTGCGTTCTTCAGCTTGGTGATGCAGTGGGCGGCGGTGAGGATGTAGCGACTGTTGATGACGGTGCCTCCACAATGAAAGTTACGAGTCTTTCCTTTAAAAGTAAAACTTTTTTATTTACATACATATTCTTAGTAATATAAACTCTTGCACTTTTCTAAAAACTAATTTTTGGATCTTCTAAATAATTTCCATCTTTTTTTTAACTTCTTTTTTATATCTTCCCTTTAACTTTTTAATTTTTATATTTATTATTAATTTTATTCCTACTAAATTAACTCTCTTTTCAGTGTTATGCCTTGTTCTGACTAGGAGAGTATTTTAGTCGAGTAGCGAATATATTAGTAACTAAACGTGTCCGAACACCACAATTTTAGTAGAGTAGGCAAGTCAGCTCTTTAGTAGATTGAATCCATTTGTTTCTATTTTTTCGGAGAGTAGAGACCCCCTCCACGTGTCCCTGCGCACGGACATGCGCAGTTCATTTGTAGATACATACACGCGCAATATGTCGTCCCGTTGGAAAGAAATGCTACTCTAAAATTCTTTATTTTTGCGGCTATTAATCTATTTTCGTGACCATTGTTTATTTATTTTCATCTCACTAATTTATTCTTCCACTTCTTCTAAAATAAGCATTACAATCAGCTTAATTAGCGTATTTACTTTATAACGTTGCAGCCCGTCATGTCGCGACGCGTCGCTTACTAATGAACTCTACTTGACAGCAGTGCGAACACTTTTTGGTGAGTCAAGTAGCGAGTTAGTTAGCGATACTCGACATAGAACAAGGCATTAGATCATCTTAATATATAAAACAAAGTCAGGTTAGTTACACCATTTATAACTTAAGAACGGCTGGACCGATTTTTAAGATCTTTGATATGTTGGATTTGTCTCCGTCCCGTATAGCAGAAGTTATGAAATTTGCAAAAAAATTGAAATAGGTTAGAGTTGTTCAAAAAACGGGTGTTTTTTATGGAGTTTATCCGTGAGGGGCGGAGGGGTATTAAGGAGGGGGGTTCGCGGGAGGGGATATGAGGGAGAGGGGAAGGCGGAAAAGTTGGAAGGGGAATGTGTGAGGGGGGATAGCGAAAAGGGGAAGAGCGGGAGAGGGGAGGGGGAAGGTGAAAGTGGAACGCGAAGTGGAAGGGGACATGGGAGAGGAAGAGGCGGCGGAAGGGGAACGGGGACGAATGGGAAAGGACACGCAGGGAGAAACAGTTTCCTTATTTAAGTTGGATTGCAACGCTTGCCGGCTCAGCTAGTAGTATACAAGTACGTTCTATATTGATACGTTAAAGCCTGATTAAATCAAAAACCTGTCCGAGATCGAAATTTGACCTACCTTTTTATTACAAAAATAATTTTTCGGTTTGGTTGCGTATTTTGGCCTCAAATCCAAAACTACGTTTTGTATGAAAGCAGTCGCGCAGCCGTTCCTGGGTGTATTAATATCGAGCGACTATTCAATTTCAGTCGACCATAAGTTTTTCCTTGTCTATTATGATGACCCATGGCATGTATAATATATTGTATTCATTAACAAACTAAAGTAAAATATTGTTATATATTTAAAACTCTTATTATACGTACTTTTCGTTTCTATTTCGCCATATTTCATTCCTGTTTCAATTAGAGCCATCCAGGGGTACTCCATTGGCAGAGTTTTATTTCCTGAATAAAGCCTATCTGAAGAAGACGTTCCACAATCATTTAAACTTGGAAGCAATTTATAGTTCCTATGTTGTTCCACAGGGACAGATCGTCGGTTTGCTTTTCGTCTAGGGCAACACACCTGCAGAAAGAAAACAGACCGTTTAATATTTATTTATTTATTAAAAGAATTTTATACACAGTGTAGACATTGTGTTATTTCGTCCGCTATGCTAGGGATGTCCCTGTGTTATGGCGAGTGAAGTTTGCAGATTATATAATTTAAGGTAATGAAGTACGTTTACTGATAATATAATAATTAATAATATAGAGGTTTACAGTTAATGCAGCAATGAATTTATGATAATGAAATTTACATATAACATGGAATTTATGACAATGAAGTTTACATATAAAATAATAATTGATAGATGAAGTTTACAGATAATATAACATTTAATTTATGCAAAGTTTACAGATAATATAATAATTGGTGATAGTGTAATTTACGGATAATATAACAATGAATTCATGGAAATGTGGGTTACAAAAAAATTATAATTTATTTCTATGTTACATAGGTATGGTTGATAAATTGAATTAAAAATTACTAAATTATACAAATTAAATTACAAATAATATACATATACAATAATATACAAATAGTTCAGAAATATTTATTATGTGGATGACCCTGATGCATAAAGGCAAATATCTTAGTTAACCTGCTAATTAGACGGCCGGCGTAGTGGAGGGGTAAGGCTCTCGACTCCCAATCTGATGGTTTGCGAGTCGAGAGCCTATATCTTCTTTAAAAATATTTTTTTCTTTATTTTTCATCTTTCTCTTAACTTTTATTTTTTATTTATTCTTAAATATGTTATTTTCTTTTCTTCTTTCTCGTGTTTTATTATATGTTTCTACAAAATAGTATTTTTTATTTCTTACGTAAATTCATTTCATGACTACCACAACACGAGAATTAAAAAAAAAAAAAAAAAAACTTTTAACAATTTATTAAATAATAAAAAAATAAATTAATATTTTTATAAAAAATATTAATTTATTTTTTGTACTCTGCAATAATATTAATATTTTTATAAAAATAAAAATATTAAATTTTTATTTTTTTAAATATTAATATTATTGCAGAGTACACGTATATCGGTCGATCAGTTCATTAGTTAGAAATCTCCAAATACTAAGTTTTGAGATAACGAGAGAAGCAATAGTCAAATTTTTACCATAAATCAAATATTATTTACACGTGTCTGAGTTTTACATGTTAAATATGCTACAAAATAACCCTTGGAGGCATAACGGTCAGGTACGAAATAATATAATTTCAAAACATCAACATTCACAAGTTTTTCTGCATAACATTTGATATGGTGGTAAATATAAATAAAGAAAATGGTGGTGAATATATATATGAATAATCTGAGTATTTTACACTTTTACATATAATAACATCCTCATCTTAAATTTAGATTTTTCGGATATGTCTGACTAATCAACTCAACGATCGATATTCAGATTCAGCTTTTGTTGATTTATAATCCATATGATTTTTTTATGCTAAAAGTTTTTCACTGGAGTTCCTTACTGTAAAAAAATTAATTGTGTTTTTTTTTTTTCATAAATTTTCATAAGTTTTACAGTTTTGACATTTTTTTAACTACCATTCTAGGCTATTAGCAAACAACCGAGAACTTAGCGACAATTCCATTTAGGGGGTTTCTCACCATCCTCCCAATAGCTTATCTACACTAATAATGAATATTATTAAAAATAAAAATAAAATACTCGCAGTGGTTAGAAAACTCGGCCAACTTATCCAATATATAGCCAATATTCATAGGTTCGAATACCGAATTATAAACTCCAACTTAATAAATAAATAAACCGTAAATCGTAAATCTAAATTGGGAGGATGGTGAGAAACCCCCTTAGTCGCATTAGTGACACCGAGATGGTGCTTTTAAGTTACAATCATATTGAGGGGGTTTCTCACCATCCTCTTAGTAGCTTATACACACTATAAAGTTTATTTTATTTTTTTAAGTCGAAGTTTATTATTTGGTACTCGAACCTATAAATGGTGGCTATATATTGGATAATTTGGCCGAGTTTTCTAACTATCGCGAGTATTTTATTTTTATTTTTAATAATATTCGTTATAGTACTAACCAACTAACCATCACGCCGTTTCCCCGCAGGGGTAGGCAGAGAGGATGGACCGCTAAACAACTCGGTTTTGGCACACACTCCTTGCCTCATTCACATTCATACATCTTCTCATACATACTCTTCTATTATTCTGACTCTTGACATGGCCCGACTCAAGTATCTGATTCACTTGATAGTGCCACGTCTTCCTTGGGCGTCCTCGGCTTCTTCTACCATTCACATTCGCGTCATAAATTCTCTTTACACTTCTTTCTTCATTCATTCGCTCAACATACCCAAACCATCTAAGCGTCCCTTTCTTAATCTTACTTATTACGCTCACATCAGCCTTGCATTCTTTTCAGATCTCCACATTCCTCACACGATCATACCTGGTTTTACCACACATACGCCTCAGGGATCTCACTTCTACAGCATTCAGTCTACTTTCATCCTTTATCTGCCAGTTCCATGCTTCACTGCCATACATCAGGGTAGGTACCAGTACTCCATTGTGGACTGCTAGCTTCGCTTCTTTGGACAGCTTTTTGTTGGCTCCAACGGCGTTCAATCCTCCAATAATGGAGTTACCTGCATTCACCCTTCTTTCAATATCCCTATCAGCCTTCCCATCTCTCGAAAACATACTCCCCAAATATACAAACTCAACCACCTGCTCCAAGTATTCATCATTCACAACTATATTGCACACTGTTTTCGTACTCTCTCTTTCAAACACCATGACTTTAGACTTACTTACATTCATCATTAATTCATTCTTCATACATACTTCGTTCATCCTAGATACGAGAGACTGCAGATCTTCTATACTGTTAGCAATCAGTTATAGTATGGATAACCTATTAGAGGATGGTGAGAAACCCCCTTAGGGTGAGCGTAGGCTGAGATTCGGAATGTGCGGTGCAGATTTTGTAATGTATGAAACAACGTGTGCTGAGAGGCAGACATATTTCATTCAAGTCGGTACATTACAAAATTTGCAACTGCACATTCTGCACGTGCTGCGCCGTCTGAATCTCATCTTACGCTCCCCCTTATCGATCGCCCCGCTTGATAGTAAAAATTTGTCCTAAGTACAACAAATTCAGAGTTTTTTTTATTTTACGATTGCTTTTATTTTAAATAGATACTTACACTGTTGGTTGTATTTGCGCAACGCCAATTTGTAAGAAATTCACTCTTGTCATTGGTCGAGAAGTAAGAGAACCTTTTTAGAATAATTTTTTCCAAGCGTTTACACTGGCCCAATGGCACACAAGTTCCCGGGAGACCTCGGGGCGTTACACATGGAACATCTTGGGCTGCAAAAGAACAAATAACAATGAATGGAGGGTATTTCTGTTTTTAAACGAGGTATTTACGTTCGTAAAGTTGCTATCTGGTTGAATTCCTGGCAACCCAGTCCGACTAATAACAATGCTTTATTTGTCGGACTATTGGGGTGGATATTCTGAAAAATCTGCTGTTAGACTATAAACTAAAGATTTTTTAGTTCTAGAAGTTCTGTGAATATTCTTCAAAGTTCTTCTGAAATAATAACATTTGTAAGTAGTTAATTAAATACCTACCTTCTTATATTTTGTGTACTTAATATTTCGTTTATCTTACTAAAATTATAAACGTGAAACTTTGTATGGATGTATGTGTGTTTGTTACTCTTTGACGCCAAAACTACTGAAGGGATTTTAATAAAACTTTACAATAATATAGCTCATACATCAGAATAACAAATAGGCTATAATTTATAACGAGCTCTGGCGTTGTGAAATTTGTATAAAAATTTGAAATAGGTTAAACGCGAGTTGTTGTGAAAAATTGGTGTATTTTATGTGAGTGAGGGGGAGGGAAATCCGGGAGGGACGGAGGGGAATTAATGGGGGGAGGTTGCGGGAGGGTGGACGAGGGAGGCGGGAAGGCTGAAAAGGTGGAAGGGGAATGCGTGAGGGGGGTCGCGAGAATGAAGACAAAGGAGGAGAGGGGAGGGGGAAGGTGAAAGTGGAAAGCGTAGGGGAAGGAGACGCGGGGGGGAAAGAAGTGGTGGAAGAGGAACGGGGACAGCAACAGCAACGCGTGGCCGGTTAAGACGATAGACTTCGCTTTTCGGCCCATACAAAAAGGACGCCCGGGAAAAAACACTTTTCTACATCGAAAATTGCACAAAATGAATATATTTTTTTATACTGCCTTCTAGAGGGTGAAAACTATGTCGTTATGTTTTCGAATTTTCGATGCGTTTCGTATTAACGTAAACATTCACTGTCAAACATGTACGATTTATCAAAAAATATTATTTAAGGAAAAAGTGCTGCTAACTCAACTCTCATAAAGAATTATAAAATTATAAAAAGCTACCGACGTAGCTTCTTCTTTTTAAAAAATATTTTTTTTTTTTAAATTTCAATTTCGTGAAGGTTTTGGTGTAGAAAAGTGTATTCTCCATAAACCCCTTTTCGAGCGATTTCTGTAGGTAAATTTGAGCGTTGTCTCATTCGCACATTTCGCATTCGCATGTATTGTAAGTGTGCGTGAGCTTATTGTGAGCGGGACAGAATGACAAACGCGGGTGATCCGCGTGTCGTTCAAAGTCTAGCCTCTTAATCTAGTTTCAAATAAGGAAATATACAATTTGTCGAAAGAAGTGCCCCTATCTCCAAAACAGTTTTTTTTTGCTTTCTTAAGGCACTTATCTACGTATTATAGTTTTGAAAATGACAATCATAAGAAAGTCCAAATTAAAAATAAGCAAGAAGATTTCACATTACTAAAATGAATCTTTGCTGTCGCCGATTTAGAAAACAACCAGACTGATTTACAGACAGATGAAATCATAAACGGTCGAGTTAAAACAGGACTCACTACTATTACGCCACCTCTTTGCTATAACAGACAGCCCGTCCTGTCCTGGCACGTACTCCTTGCTAAATCCACATTCATACATTCCCATTCCAATACAAACCGGGTGACTGCTCTAAGCTAAACCATTGAATAACTATCGCATAAACCTTCAGATCCAACGTGATACATTTTCAACTGATTTTATAATTGTTAACGTTTCAAAAATTGAATGCCATACATAACAAACTCGAGATTCGTTTAAAAAAACTAATATTAACATCCCATACCCTAAAAGCTTAAATTGATTATTTTTATTAAGAGGAATGCCTGAGCAGCCTTTTTTTATAAAAAAAAATATTTGGATTTGAGGCCCAAAAACTTAAACAAACTATAAAAAAATCATTTTTTTCAAAAAGTGAGGCCACTACTTTATTTATTTGTGTTTGAAATTATAAAATATAGGCCATTAAAGAAATCGATTTTTCACGTTAAAGATATATATTTTTTTAATACATACCCAACTCACTATGCAAATATAATGAAATGTTTAATAAAACTATAAATTGTTCATAAAGTATTACGGTGGGCTTAAATGTGAATTACAAAAAACTATTTACTTTGGAATACAAATTTGTTGTACATAAATTAAAAATATCAACCCAAAAAACATTTCTCTTAAATTAGGAGGTTGGGCAAGATTAATTACATAATAATTACCATTAACTCACAAAAAAATGTAAAAGTGAATTCTAAAATCAAGAAAAATTGAAATCTTTAATTTAAAATTTTTATTTAATTAAAAAAAAAAAACAAATAAAAAAGTAGCATCCGTCCTTACTAGACATTATCTATACGTTTTGACTAAAAAAATTATTATCCAGTTTTATTGTATTTTGGCCCCAAATCCAAAACTTTAATTTTGTATGAAAAAGGTCGCGCAGCCGTTATTCTAAACTCCGTAGAAAACTAGAGGCGCTGATAAAAAAAAATTGTGGTTGTATTATTTATTTTAAAGTAGCGTTTATGATTCATATACAAGATAAGGAATTTGAATGTCAAGCCAATAATATAAAACAGGTTTTATAAAAACTCACCGCAAAAAACTGAATTCACAACCAGAAGAAAAGGTAGCAGTAATTTGGTAGCCATCATGATTATGTCGGATTAAAATATGATATATTACCACGAACAAACCAACAATGGCAGCGGTCAGAAAGGGACTGACTCATTTCTGCAAATAAAGTGCATATATATCACAATACAGCACTACACTCATGAATATCCTTAGGGTCGGGGTGAGCTGGATTTCAGCATGTGAAACAACGTATGATGAGAGGCAGACATCGCTTCATATAAGTCCATTCATTGTAAAATCTGCACCGGCATATTTGCACGTGCGACACATGCTGAATCCCAGCATACACCGACACTTATAGAGCAAAATATAATAATATTATTTGATTTATTGGGTACTTACATTATTAAAACTATTATAACAAGTCTGGGAGAGGAAGGAGAACGGCATATTATTTTTTTTTTTTTTTTAATGACAATACAAATTAAAATGAAAATACAATATAAAGTAAATTAAGAATATAAAGTTAAGTATTTTGTCCTCAGTCCTCCTCACTAGGTATTCCTGTTCCTGTATTTGTATTACATTGTAAGTATGTTGTTTCCTTGTCATATTGCCTTAACCTTGCAGTGCCGGATTAATTCTAATGCAGATAGGTAATTGCCCATGGGTTCCACTCTTTATAGGGAGTCCGCAAGAATTGGTAAAAAAAAAATCTTAAAATATTTCCAAAAGTTAAAAAAATATATCATCAAGTTATCAACTGAAAACATTCTACCCCAGCGGTATAAGCGAGACAAATTCCTTAATTTTCGGAAATATTTATAAATAGTTAGGTATAAATTCAATATATCAGGTGGGTTTACCAGTGCCTACGCTAAAAGTAAAGTAATGTAATGTAAAAGCTACATGGGCGTAAAAAAGAGTAAAATAAATAATAAACCAAAAAATTAATTATATAAATAAGCGCAGGAGTAGGGCCTCGTAATAACAACGTACAATTTAACAGAATTTAAAAAAAATTAAAGTAAAATTTATAAAATGGTCAAACTCCACTGGAGCGACAGTGCAATTTAAAACATTTTTTCCGATTGCTCGAGTTTTTGGTGACCATTTTGAAAATTTTCCGCCCAAATTAAAAAAATCATATCTCCGAATTTTAATACGGAGACATATAAACCGAATAGAGTGCTTTATAGCCAATTAATTTACCTATATTGAAATAACTCTCCCATGTGTTTGGAATTTATAAATAAATTATAAAAAAATCGTAAACATTAGAAAAATATATATTCTCTGGGTTTTCTAGTTGTAAACTGCCGTGAAAAGTTTATTTTTGCGTCTACGTTAAATATTTTATATGAAGTTTCATGTAAATGGTCTAATTAATGAACACATATACAAATATCTATAATAAAACTGAATTTTATAAGTTCTCACGAGTTTAAACATTTCGTATGAAATAATTTTGTCAGAAATTTTGTTCGTGAAAAGCACACATTTAATTGGATAAAAATTGTATTTTTAATACAAAATTACAAAATTGTATTTTTAATACAATTACCAAGAACACCTGTATTACACCAGACAGATATATTCATTATCTTTAATCCGCCATAAGAATTATTTCGATTAATGCTTTATTTATTGAAAACATAACTATCTTGAACCATCTTAATTTGTGTTATTTCACAATTAACTAAAAAAAATATATATATATACTATATTTGCGACACGTTCCAGAGTGGAAGATACTCTCAGTATCGCCCTGGTGTAAGACCACCATTCAGAATTGAAACGATGCTTAACAATGGCTTTAGCCGTGCTTAGTGACTAGATCTGAATAGCCAGGTACTTCCCCACCTTCCTCTTCCTCTTCCCCATCTCCTTCCCTTCCCCACTTACCTTCAACCTCACAACATACCCCAATTGGGGATGCCATAGTCTTACTGGCTCCATACGGACTCTTCTGAGGTATTCTCTCTAAAAATAAAAATAAATCTAATTATTTTAATTAAAGCCTTTAATCTTTTAAGCAGTATATTGTGTTAAATGTGTAGTAAGTTCGCTATGTGACTTGTGGTTAGTGTTTTATCTACTAATAATATTGTGTCATACGTTATCTACAATATTTAAAAAATGTATATCTTTTTCCTGTACGCTGGAATGCAGTGATATCATGGTCCGATTAGAACACTTACGTTTTTTAAATTATTTATTTTAAGAAAAGCGATTATTTACCGAGGTAATCCTGCCTTATTTTCTCTTGGAAAATCCTTTAGCTAATTTTTTTATTCCTTCTAGCAGTAGGGCAAGTGTTATATGTATAAGAAATCGTTCAATTTATTTAAAAAATGTGACAGTACAAGTTGACAAAGAAGCAGGTTTCTCAAAATATTCTAGACGCTTTGCTGTCAAAAATAAAAATATGCGTTAAGAAAATGAAGATGATGTTGGTAAATGTCTTTATTTAATTTAATACGTCCCTAATTGCGAATAACTCGTGTTGTATAAATTTCAGGAATACTACTATAAACAAAAATGCACAGAAAAAGTATAACCTACAACAATTATTGCAAAAAAATAACAGAAATTTAAATAAATACATTTATACATATCTACGTGTATTTTTATACTCATTTCGTGTTTTTTCATTTGCATACAATATTATACCACGCAACCAAATTAGTTTATGGTAAAGTATATTGTAAGTTTATTCTTAAAAGTGCATTATTTTTTTCAGCTTGTATTTCTTTCAGGAGGTACATTAAAATACTTAAGACGATAGACTTCGCTTTTCGGCCCATACAAAAAGGACGGCCGAGAAAAAACCCTTTTCTACGTCGAAAATTGCACTAAACGAATATTTTATTTTTGTATTGCCTTTTAAAAGGCGAAAACTATGTCGGTATGTTTTTAAATTTAAGATGCGTTTCGCATTAACGTAAACATTAACTGTCAAACATGTGTAATATATCTAAAAATATTATTTAAGAAAAAAGTGCTGCTAACTCAACCTTTTAAAGAAATACAAAATTATAAAAACATACCGACATTGCTTATTCTTTCGAGAATATATTTTTGTTTTTAAAAACAGTTTCGTGAAATTTTGGGTATAGAAAAATGTTTTCTCACGAAACCCCTTTTCGTGCGATTTCTGTATGTAAATATGAGAGTTTACGGCAGTTGTCCCATTCGCTCATTTGGCATTCGCATGTATGTGAGAGGGACACAATGAAATACCTAAACATTTCGCGTGTGGTGCAAAGACTAGCCTCTTAATGACTGAGTATGTTGACCGTTACCGTTTTAATTTTAAGGATTATTATTTTTTTTAAGAAAAACAAACATTCAGGGGTTACCAAATAACCTGACACCATTTGAAAATGTCCTACTACCACCACAGTAAGCAGAAAACGTTGCTTGTATCGTTATGGAGATAGCGGATGATATATCGTGATGGATTAGCCAGCCGAGAATTGAACTCACGACGCCTGGGTGGGATACAAACGTGATGCCAACTCAGCCACCGATCGATCTAATTTATCCTGTGGTTCTCGGTCTTGTGCTCATTTACTCTATTATTATATTGTCTTTATGGATTATAAGTAATGCATTTTTGATAGATTCTATTTCATTTTAAAACCTTAAATTCGTTGAAAAATTCCTGAGTTAATAATCTTTTTTTTTTAATGTTTTAATTAACCTTTTTTGGACTTTTCCAATGGGGCTAAGTTGGTTTTATATGCTCCACCGCAACCCATTACTTTATAATGTAGAATGGATTGGACTAATGTATAGTAAACCTTCTGTAGCATAGGTTTTTGAAGAATATTTCTTGGTTTGAGGAAAATGTTATTAAAAAAATGTTAATTATTCTTTTAGTTTGTACAATGTGTTGTATCCCTTTAATGGGTTGATCTATTATTATGCCTAAATATTTAATATTTAGTCAGGATTGAGAATTTTGATGAAACATAAAGTATTTTTGTTTTAGTTTAAGGATAGATAATTGTTATCCAACCATGCATCGTTTCAAATTGTTTATTTCTGCTTTCACGCTTCGATAGGCTTCTTCCCAAGTTTTTTTTTTTATGTTCAAGGTGGTCGTCAGGAAAAGATATATTTTTTTCATGTTTCGGAAATCATAGCATTTAATGTATACAAATAATAAACAATATCGGTCCTAGAACGGTTCCTTGGGGATTCCAAATTCTGAACAGGTGGGTTCGTGCACATGGAAGCCTGCGGTATAATCGTCATCAATATGCGCACATAAAAAATAAATAAAATATAATTGAGCAGTTGGAACACATTCTTTTACAATAATATGACGAGAAGTCGGTTTAAACAAATAATCAATAGAAATTATATTTAAATACCTACTAATAATATTTGGTTTCACCCAGTTTGTTTAAGCTTTTACCTATCGTGCAGCTTTTAGGGGGTGTTTTAGGGGGGTGGTCTTCCTACTAGGAATACTTTGAGGTCACTAAGACTATGTTTTCTTAAGGAAATATATTTTGCTTTATTGTGTAGTTAGGGTTTTATATGACTTCACGGCTCCAGTTGGTCAAGAATCCAGTCCATGTAGTGGGCATTGAAGACGTTGTGGTCCTCTTTCTGGCCGCACAATCCAAGACGAGTAGTGGAAACTCCGTACTGCATCCACCTTTGGGCCACCGTGTCTCCAAACACCAGGGTCTCTTTGTATACCAGTGGGTCTCCACTACCCTTGAAACAGAAGTTAGCGGTGCCACAGAGTTGATGGAAAGCCTCTTCTGGAGAAGCCACTCTGGAAAAACAATTCTTGGTTTATAGACTCATTCGAGTGTTCCTTTCCACTGAAATATTTAATAAAAGGCGATAGGTTTATATGTTATCGAAGGGAGACCAGTCTAAGTTTAATATTGTTTGACCGGCAATCAAAGGGGTGCGGGTTCGAGTCCCGTCGGCGACGTGTATCTTTTCTTGGGAGGTTTTTTTAAATATGGATGAGTGTTTCACATAATTATTACTTATAATTATTGTTACCCTTTGTGCTATGCGTAAAAAAAATCTTGTCTTAAACATTAGTTTATCAATTCTTGTAAAATTATTCATAAAAAATTAAAATCAACTTTCGCCCTACTTTCCTCGTGCAGATAATGCCAAAAACATGTTGAATGCTAATGGGTTAAGAAGTCAAATATTTCTGGCGTTTATATTCCTCTTATGGATAAAAGTCGTTTTTCATATTCGCGATCCTTGGATACATAGCGAACAAGGAATGAGCTTACAGCTCTGCCGCGATAGAGGTCGTCTAGGATAGTGTTTAATCAAAAACACATGTTCTTTATCTCTTATTTTACTGTGAATACTTTTATGAAAAACTTTTTACAACTACCAACTTACCCATTATTAATTAAGCGGCTACAAATTTCCATGAAAGTAATGTTTTCTTCGAATTTTAGGAGGTCTTACCTCAATATCGACTCATTCAATGGATGTCGTCCCTGCTTTCCTGAAAATTCCCCGAAACTCCATCCAAATCAAGTAAATTGTTTTCGTTCCAAGACTTTCTTTTGCAGCTCTCGTTTATAAGGTAAGCAAACTGGCATTATATCTGAAATTGTAAACTTTTTAATGTGAATACCTCACAAGAGTCCTAACTGCTCCCGTCAGGAGCCAGTGAGACCATGGCATCCCCGATTGGTGTATGTTGTGAGGCGGGGAAGGGGTAGGAGATAGGGAAGAGAAAAGTGGGGAAGTACCTGGCTATTCAGATCTACTCACTAAACACGGCTAAAAACATTTTTAAGCAACGTTTCAATTCTGAATGGTGTTCTTACACCAGGACGATAATGAGAGTATCTTCCACTTTGGAAACTTATGGAAACTCGTTTACATAAGTGCTACATGGAAGAAAATTGAGCCACTTGATTTGTGAAAACTATATTTATAAATTTATGTATCAATGTAAGTAGATTTTTGATGACAAAATATTCACATTAGGAGCGAAATTTTCATAAAACTATAGCGGCTTACCTATCACTGGCACTGTCCGGCGCTGCGCTGCACCTACCTTTTTGTTGTTGACCACCTCCTGGAAAGAGCTCGGTTCTGCGGTACATTACACACAGCGCTGCCTAGCCATATCGAGAAACTTCTCGCGTGTGCATGTTTGACCTACCTTCCGAGTACCTTTGGCCCGGCTCTATATAAGGGCTCGAGTAAGCGAAATCCGGCAGTCGATCTTCATCAGTCTACGCGGCAACAAGCCGGCGGCCCAGCAACACAACTACGCAATCTGCGGTTCGGTCGAGATAATATAACTTACGCAATTTGTAAATACGGTGCATATGTAAATACTGTACATTTGTAAATATTATAAATAAACATCATCATCTCATCATCATCATCCTCGTGTTATTATCCCGACCAGCACGTGCGGAGATATCACGACCCACCTATATCTCCTCTTTCAACCGGAGGCCCATTCATCTCCTCACCCAGGACATCACGCCCCTGCCTCCACACTTGATACATGTTTGATGGTAAAAAAAGAAGTATTGTTTTTTTTTTACTTTTGACGTAGGTTTTCCTCATTTGATAGTAGTTTTGTAGTTAAAAAAATGATAATATGCTTTATATTACAGTCTTCCGTTTCACCCATGGAACTATTAATATCCATACTCTTTGGTTTCACCGCATACTTCCTGTGCTTAAATACATAAAGTACATAATATTTCCTTGGTTTTATAACAAAATGATTTTGTTCTTTGTATTTCTTTGGCATTAACTATGTAATTTCTAGACATATTGCTTTGAGTATTTTTTTTATAACAAGGAAAAACGTAATTAAGAGGATACCCGGCGGTGATTTTTCCATACAAACGTATACCCTATTTATCTCTCTGGATTTTAACACCAGAGAAAATATTGTTTTTGCATAAAATAGATATCAACTAATAGCGTGACGGTACTTTTTGTTTTTTTTTTGATAAGTTACTTTTTATAGAAGTTATGACCTTCCAAAAATCAATAAAATTGACTGGTTTAAACGCCGTCAAAAGATGTTCAGTATACAAACCAGACAATGTTTTTTTTTTAAATCAAAACGTACAGACATAGAATAGTTTTTTCTTATGTAGTTGGTAAAAAAAAAATTGAAAATCAGTCCACTTTTGGAGGAGAAAAGTGGGGAATACAAAACCTCCATTTTAGTTAGGTGTCAGTGCATTGTCCCTTTCGCTCAATATCCGGTGGAGTAAGAGCAACAGTGACAGCAATATTTTAGTAAAATCTATTTCTGCACCACCGGGTATCATCTTAATTATTACTCTGTAATTTCTAGACAATATGTTGTTTTGAGTATTTTTTTTATAACAAGGAAAAAATTAATTAATAACAACGGTATTTCTAATAAATTCAAAAAATGGGATGTACGCTTTAGAATGTAAAGATTGTGACGCACAGTATGTAGGTATGACTACTTAAATTTTAAAACTAGAATCAGGGAACACGAACTCTGATTACGAAATAATAACTATTCCGAATTTTCTAATCTTGTAATGGACACAGGCCATAGCTTCAACAAAGATAAAGCCAAGTTTATACTTTCGATTATTATAAATACATATTTTAATTTGTGTGCTTTAGAAACCTAAGAAATAAACAAAAACAATAAAATGAAAAATTAATTTAGTTAACAAAATAATGGCACTCTGCAAATCACCTTTATTAACAATAATCCTGTGTTATGATGAAGCTATACGCAAATCACTATTTAGATTTATCTTTACTACGAATCGGTTTACACTATGAAGGGCGCGCTACCCCGCTCAAAAAGAAGAATATGGAGAGATACGACAATATGAACGAATGAGCGAGCGCGCTAACATTAAAAACCACAAAATTCATGCGAAAATTGTGAAAATGTTTAATAAAAGACGACTCGTTTGAAAAAGAGCAAAAATCTCGCGGGGGCTGTGTCAAGTAGCATTTAAAGAAACATTGTGAATTTTTTCATACATATAACTAACAGAATAAAAATAACAGAAAAAAACGTGTAAATAATAATTTTCGGAGCATACTTTGCGATTTATTTCTATCGAGGGAATTTCAAATAATTACCGTTTCGGCGTGGGGAATGTGTAGATACTATCTTAAAGAATAACATATATTTTTTTAAGAACTTAAAAACTTCAAACGTTTATGGAAAACATGTAAGAAATTGGCAGAGCGGCCCGTGAATATGAAAAAATATGCTATGGATACATTGAAGCTTTTCCTACCTTTTCTATTTATTAAGATAAAATTATTAATTACGTTACAAAAAATATAAGCGTAAAAAAAAAATTTTTTTTCATTATATAAATATAAAGTTATATAAGAAACAACTTTTAAAAAATACCCCTTTATGGCTAAGATTATTTTTGACTCGATCCATTGACTAACTTTTTTTCATTCTTGTAAAATTATTCATTAAAAAATAAAAACAACTTTGGCGCTACTTTCCTCGTGCAGATAATACCAAAAACACGCGGAGTTCTAAAGGGGTAAGAAGTCAAATATTTCTGGCATTTATATCTCTAAGTTGACTGCCACCGTTCTCCCCCTCCTTCAAAATCACCTCTTCACTACCCTCACCTAATAAAATTTAATAAAATCTGTACATGCATAAATTTTAAGTTAGTTGTAAGTTTATTAGTGGATGTGTCAACCGGTAGTAGATACATAAAAGTTTAAGTTACAAATGTACACGGAAAATAAAACTTTTCAAAACAAAAATGATTGTAACTAATATGTATTTTGAAATGTCTTTAGTACTTAATTATTGTAATTTGAATGTATAAATTTCATGGATTATACTTAGCGATTTTTCACCACAATATACAATCATTGACAAAATAAAATAGATCTGGGGTGATGGCATGGTCGATCAATATGAAGTTACCGACCGATTGTCGGTGACTTCTCATCGTTCCCTAGGACAACTGCAGATCGCTAACGTACATACGACAGTTGATATCGAATATATTAAGGACACTTAATCATTGTGAACTGTCACCTATTTGTTTGCGATCTTCAGTTGTCCTAGGGAACGATAAGAAGTTACCGACAATCGGTCGGTATTTTTAATAATAATTTATTTAACTTCATATCGATCGACCATGCTAGGGGTCCTAATATACTTTGTCAAAGTATTACTTTTCTGTACAACGACCGAGAATAGATGATATCTGGTTAAAACTGCTATCATTATCATATGAGGAAAAACAATCCCTCAGGGCCTACGTCATATTTGAGGATTCTGTGTGAAGGGTATTTTTTATGTAAAGAAAGGAGAGAAAGTTCTCGAAAAGAAGAGGTGGGTAGGAACCAGTGGGTCAATGTGTCCAGAAGTGACGGATGTATGAATCTATGCCTCCCACTGAGGTGCAAAAGGATTTTCCGGTCGGAGAGACCAAAAGGTCTCCCTCGACCAGTCTCTCCCGATCCGGCCCGCCACCGAGACCTAGACAAACATCACCCCTTCAACCCGGTACCCCTGCGAAGTCACCAAACGTAGCGAACCACTTAGGGTACCGTACCCACCTCCAAAATTGACTCATATTACAATCGTACTTTGTTGATGACTGTGTTGACTTCCTTAGCAAATTGGTCTGACACGTGAAAAATTCTGAAGATTGCGACCATCAATCCTGAGAAAGACGATGCATAATGCATTGTTCCTTGCAAGGCCGTAGCCCATCAATCCCCTTGATCCCCCCCCCCCCACCCCCACCCCCCCCCCCCGAAATTGTTTTTTTTTCGAGCTACATTCAAATATGGCGCGCAGTGTTTGGCGCTTTTTAAACTCGCAGGTGGCAACACTGACGTACATATTGTTGAAGATGTTTGAGATGGAAAATAAATGTTAATAAAAATAACAGGACTTTTGTTTCTATAAATTAAGTTCTGGTTACAATATATTTTGGCATAAGTTTTATATTGATAATATTTTTCCACTTGTAATTATAGGCATGCTATGCATGCACTCTTGCCGTCACTCAGCAAACGCCGTATTAATAAAAACAAATATAAGCCAAATATCTTTCTTTACTTCTTGTTAACAAGAAATAATTCAAAACCTTATTTATGAATTACTACGTGAAAACTGTAGGGGGAGGGGGGATCTTGGAATGTGCTACACGTGGTCACTGAGGGGGGAGGGTGGTTAAAAATTGCAAAAGGTGAGTCACGTAGTATGGGTACGTTCCCTTATCATCTTTCAACATTTTGATTCCGTCTGTGTGTTGCAGACCAACTTAATTATCAAGAAGACTACTTTGAGCTCTACAAAAAATATTTGGAATGGGACTCTGTAAAAGCTCAATTAGAAATGAGGAGAATAGAATAGCTGAAATCTGAACTACATCGACTAACATGTGCTAATGAAGCTCTCGGATAATGCCAATGTTATTTCCAAACTTTCATGGATTTTTTTTTTTTAAATCTTGGCGACTCTGCCTGTTTTCACAAGCCCTGAAAGGAATTTCTCTTCTCTGAAACACCTCAAAACTTATTTAAGAAATTCCACAGGCCAGGAAAGACTGAACGGTTTTGCGTTAAGGCCCATTAACCAGCAGCCGAGAATTCAAAATTCAACTCGCGATCCTGCCCTTGCAACGGTACAGAGCGGTTCCGATCAGAAATATGGATTATTCTCCATACCAAAATTTATGTGTAGCAGATCCCCATCCTATAATTCCACATTCAATTCAAGAATGACATAATGCGTAGAAGACTTTATATATCTTAATATATAAAACAAAGTCGGGTTAGTTACACCATTTACAACTCAAGAACGGCTGGACCAATTTTTATGATCTTTGATTTGTTGGATTTGTCTCCGTCCCGATTAACAGAATAACTATTAAAACATCGGAAAAAATCACGGGAAACATAACTATGAATAAAATAATTTTTTTCATATATTTTGTATGGAATGGCTTTTTAAATAATGTGCGTTGGTCGTCATAATTTGAATCAATTCGAACAGCTAATAAATTAAACACAACATTTATTGATTCTGAGGCGGTACTAAGTTTGCCGGGTCAGCTAGTACATAATAAATAAATCTCTTCAGTGGCTTGATCGCGTGTAAAATCACCTAGCATTGCATTAAATTACATTAGCCACGCGTTTTTCCTCATGTTGTTATAAATAGAAGGTAGCCTAGTGTCCTTTTATGTGTTACTCAGTTACTTGCATTGCTTTTCATGCACGTTTTCTAAGCGCAGCGGTTTTCAACCTGTGGTGCGCGTATTCCTTGGGAGACGCGAAGCAAAAATTGGGGGTATGCATAGACATATGAATATGTATAGACTTGCCCTAAGTGATAAAAGCGTATTATTTCCCCCTCCTTAATTCTGGGTTCCATGGAACCGGCCCGGCTGGCGTATAGGTACGCGTGAATCTAGAAAATGTGACGTCATCATTCTTGTGCGGACTAGCGTCGAGCTCTTATCGGTACATTTTACGAAATAACACGACAAAAATGGTAACTTGTGCTATTAAAACATGTAAAAATAGAAGTGAAAAAGAGTATAAACCCAATTGTTGTATTACCTTCCATATGCAGGCATTATTTGTCATTATTTTAAGCTTATTCACATCATATAATATGATCAGTTTTAGAAATGAACCGAAATTCCCGATCCCGTCGTGTGCAAGTTGCAGTTTACTGTGATAAGTAAATTATGAAACATTTGTAAAAGTGTCTTAACTAAACACGGTAACAAAATATTCGACTCTCAAAACAAGCGAACCTTTCTTCATTTTATATGGATTACACAAGTTTGTTCAAACCGGGCGAACAATTCGCGCTCCCATGTAAAAAGGTCTATTCATTCAAAAGCAGATTTTACTTTTAAGAGCTAAATGGTGATATTATAATGCGTGATGCCTATATACTGTCATATTGAAGGATTAACGAATCACATATCGTTACCGTCAACTCATCCCTCTCCGCTCCGCTACAGATGGTTATTAGTTATTACCCCTCTCCCTGATTCTCAAGTCTATGAATAATATGTCTGTGGGGCTATGCAATATTCGTGGCACGAATGTAGGTTTTGGAACTTGGCTTCAAATTTCTGCGGTTTACGCTCGGTGGTTTGATAACCTGCCGCGCCGCCATAGGTGAGTCAGTCAGCTCAGTTAGTAAATGCATATGTGTGTATTTAAATTGTATGTAAATTTTTAACACTATAAATACATATATTTCTGAAATACAAACCGACTGGCCCTGCTGCTATGGCATTTGTACCGATAGCGCCAAATCGATGAGCGGCAGTTATTCAGGCCTAAGGGTAAGACCATAAAGAAAGCGGGTTTCGGCTTTCGGACTACCCGCACACAGCGCCCGAGCGCGCCGGCGGTATTTTGTACCGAGTTGCGGACATCTGAATCTGGCTTCACTGTGTGCGCTTTAGTACGTTTACATACAAACATTCTTGTCGGCCGTCGGCCGCCCATGCGCCGACTGCTTTACCCGCGTTCTACGTGTTTTGACCCTAAGGCGCTCCGCTGACGAGGCAACTGAAAACAAACTAAAACCGGCTGGTTTCTATGTTTTGATTGGTCAAAAAGCTTGTTTAACCATAGACGAAGAACAATCAGCTGGCAGCTAGCAACGGCCGGCCACGGCAACTAGCAGTGCGAGTCGCGAGTCACTGCTTGCGTTACCATTGACAACGGGATTTTGAGTGATTGTGAAGTGTGCGGGCCATCACATTGTCATACAAAGACAGTTGCCAGTTGACAGTTTTCAGTAGCCTCAGTGAGCGGATCGCCTGAGTTCTTTAATAAAAAAAACGTAGCTCCAAACGCATCATGGTCACACTGCTGCTTTCACAGACAGGCACTTGCAACAAAACGTATCTCTAATGATTTGAAATTAGTATTCGATGAATCGGTGAAAATTTTAAATTTCATAAAAGAAAGGCCTATGAATTCCAGAAGTTATAAATTGCTATGTGACATCGTTAACTGCGTGCCAGTGATAAATATGATCACCCACAGACATTGTTTTTTATTCACTCTTGCTTATTTGTTCTAATAATTTGTTTAAACTTCTACTTAATAACAGTAAAACACAGCACGTGAAATAAAGAATTTATTTATTTGCAACAATTCGTGTAAGAGATAATAAATGTGTGGATAAAAATTTATAACTTGCAACCTTATAAATAATTAGTATTTCATAGTAATGTAGTAAGTCGTCAACAAAAACAATGCAAGCTAGAAACACAACAATAATAAGACATAACAACAATGTATGAATTTGAATAACATCGATGTAAGAATTTTTTGGCCGATGATGAGAAAAATGCACATCTAAGAAAAATTCAAAATATCCCTAAAAATTTATGATTTTTTTGGTTTTGATCTAAACACAGTCAAATACCTTGGTACAATTAACACCCAATAAACACTCATATGAAACATGTGGATTCTGCTTGATGTGAGGAGGTTATAATATTCAAAAGGCAACATTTCGGAAAAACGCTAACGGATTGTTTTCAACAATTCAACAATTCATCAAGAGTCAAAATTAAATTTTAAGTTACGTAAAAGTTTTATTCAAGTTCTGTTGTTATTACATCACGGGTTGGTGAATTACAGAAATTTAATAGTACTTTCACAGAACTTGAATCCTGTTTTGCAGCTCTACGTTTGGAGGATAGCTACTTATTTACTCTCATAAGCAATGCAAGTAATGCATTGGCTAGTAACATGACCACAGCTATCCAACATGATTGTGTTTATTGTTCGTCTTCTTCAACATCATAACCATTCTCGATACTCTCTGGAACACCGTCAGAAGATTTAGAATCATTCTCATCATCACTGTTTTTATCGAATAAATCATCAATTTCATCTCTTATAGTCTCAGCAGTTTCGTTTATGGACACCTTCCTGGATCGGTTTGGTGATGCAGTATTTGGCGTGAGTTCTCTATTGACCAAGGCACTTCTTGGCTTAGCTGATCTCTTGCTATCTTCTTGAAAATAGTTGGTTTCCCTTGAAGAACCGCTCCTTCGTGGGCCGTAGGTCCGTTCAAACATCAGAGGTTGTCTGTGGACCCGTCCGTACATCAGTTCCATCTCGTGCAAGAACTGTTCTTGTAGAAGTCGCTCTTCGTCCTTCCTGGTCTGGAGTCTCATGGCCAAATCTCCAGAGTGACTGTAAAACAAAAACAAAAACATTTTACTGTCAGTTTTTTCCGTTTCTCAAATACAATAAGCCTTTATTATAAACCGAAACCTTCACGGTGGGTTCTGGGCACGTTTGTCCCTTTGCATTAATAACTTTATATCCTATTGAGGCCCCCTTGTCTGTGCGTCGCTTTTTATACTCCTGCTCACAATTAGATTACCAGTAAATGCGCTAAAGTTTTCGATTACTACATAAGCAACATTTTTCTGCTTGTAGTTGTTGCTTATGTAGTAATCGAAAACTTTAGCGTATCTGTATGAATTATGGTAGTAGGAAGAATTTAAATATTTTCAGCTAAAAATGTCCAAAATTTAAAAGCTAATAAAAAAGTCTCAGCTTAAAGCACCGAACAAAAAGCTCAGAATTTAAAGCTCCTATCGTAAAGCTATGAAATTAAAGCTACGAACTAAGAGCCCTTCAAGCTTAAAAGCTCGAAAATAGACAGATCGTGCGATTTTAACGCTGTGCCTACTACTAAAAACAAATAAAATAATTACTACGAGAAGATATAATTGATTCTTGAGGAAAATTATTTAATTTTGGCGCCTTGAATTAATTATTACATTACGTCCTCGGGTATTGTGCCAAGACTCTTTTGGGAGTTCTAACAGATCGGGACTCAAATTTTCCCGAGAACTATAAGTTGGCGAATCACCAACGAAATGGTGAAGATCAGCAACAATGTGTGGGTGATAAATCTAACTATTCACTAAATAAGCATTTGAATTTCTGAAACCTGTACTTTAAAGTGTTCCAGGCTGGCTTCCTGCGTAGCACGCTATCCCGCCATTTGACTTCGGTCTGAAAACGTTCCTCCTCCAAGATCTTCATCACATCAGCCTCCATTTTCTTCTTGGTGGATTCTATCCTCAGCACGGCCGCCAGGTTGGACCTGTTCACGGAGGGAACCTCAATGGCCGAACGAGAACGGTTGGTGTAACTCGGGGTCTGGTTGCTGCCTTGGGAGCCGTACAGCTTTTTCAAAAAATCCTGAAATTTTTAAACAATTCGTTAAATTTCAATTTAAAAATTTAGTTCGGTGAAAGTTCTATTCAATGTCTGTTATTATTTCGTCATGAACAGGTTGTTTGACAATACCACAGTACTCGGCTAATATCATAACTTGAATGATAGGATTTTTACACTTGAATTTTATCTTTGAAATGTGATGACTTGCTAAAGTTAAGAAGTTCGCAAAAGTGCCAGAATTACACATTCATAAGAAATGCTAAAAATCATTGGGGAATAATTTAGATTTCTTGTAACTCCACCAAATAAATACACCATATAATTTAAAATACGAAATGGTTTCTATAATTTATTGTAGGTGTACCCCTGTCATATTCCTGTTGGTTTTCGTGGGTGATCCAATTCCTTCAGAAGAAACAAACTCCTGCTTCAAGTGTTCGTATTCCCTGTTGATTTTGTTTTGTTTGGACGATCCTCCTCTTTTCTTCCTCTTCTTCTTCTTGGACTTGTCGCTGGTGCTGCTCTCGCTGGAGATGGTGTCACTCCTCTGGTCCATCTTCCTCGACATGGCGGGGGAGTGGCAATACTCCTGGCTGCGTTTTTCTCTTTTGGCCATGGATGGGGGGAGAGAAGCGGCTTTGAGCATTTCCTCGGCGCGAATCCTGCGGTTAAGGGCTCTGGAATTAATAACACCATAAACAAATTGACTTCAAAGTTCTTATAATTGAATTATTATAAACATCTTTATAAAGATACTTTATACACTATTACAAATTCGTCGTGGCCAGTGGCGGTTTTAACTCCCTTACAAATGGTAAGAAATTAAATCGGTGTATACTACAATCATTACATACAATACCAATTTCCTGATTTACTTCTGTCGAATATTTTTCCTTCTAATTTATCAAAAAATGTGCCGATCGAAATTAAGCTCTTCGAAAAATGTTCCTATTATTAAGAAACATATTTGTGAACTAGCCTGTCTTGGTACAGTGTCGGGATATCCCTGGAGACACGGGCACAGTAAAAAAAAATGTAAAGCCTACTTATATATCTGCCACCTCGGAACAGGCTCAGCCTAGTGAGGTGGCATATACCTAAAAGAATGTACATAACATGTATTTTTTGGATAATAAATAATAAATAAAAAAAATATATATATATAGATGTACCTAATCTGTCCTAATAAATAAATCAATCTTAAACACGACCCTGGAGGAGCCTCAGTCCATGGAATGAGAAGTGTCTCTTAGTCCCCTGCAACGTAAAACCGCCCTGTATATTATAACCACTGTAGTGTTCTACAATATAATAAATTTCAGCCTTGAGCGCTAGGAATTTTTTAAGCGTTCGGTTTGGAGTTTTCCCGCCCTCATTCAAAAAATTATTCCTCCGTATTTTTATATTGAGACATATAAATTGCTTATAGTGTTACAAAGCTATTGAATGCACGTATATTTGTCCGTTTATCCCATATTTTTAGGATTCATAAAAAATATTTAAAAGAACAGTTAAAATTATAAACGCGTGCATTCTGCGAAATATTTACCATAAAATGGCTGTACGTAGTACCTATTTTGGGAATACTTAATATTATGACATCTGTATATTGTGTATGGCCTAAAAGCCCTAGAAGATATCGCGGATATAAATTTATTCAAACGTGCCTTTTTTATATGCAAACACGTAATCAATGATTTGTAAGAAAGGAAAATTACAATAATTTCGGTTTGCGGAATGTCAAAAATAAGTAGGTAATTAATAAAAAAAATGCGTAAATCTCTCGTTAAACTGTGAAACTACAGCCTTGTGAAAATCTAAAAAATGTTTTTAAATATCTCTTCAAATTGGTCACATTTTGGCCAGCGGGCGCTGGCGGGTGTTTTCAAACTGGCCAAAATGTGGCCAAAAGCGCTTCAGTGGATATGATGTTGGGCAAATAGGACTAATAGGATATTGATTTTATTACATGGCAAATATTAAGGTTACTATCCCTAAAACTGTGTTTGTCAAACCTACCTATAAAAGTCATCTTCGCGCATCTTCTCATAGATATAGTTACTAAACAGGTTCTTTGGCACAGGTTTGGCTTTGAAGTGGCTGCTCCTTGCGGTGTCGGAAGGTGGTGCGGGCATGTTGAGCTGGGGGTTGGACCTGCAGAGGCGGAAGTTGCTGAGGCCCCCCTTCAGGCCGTGCTCTTCCCTCTCGGTGAACTTGAAGGGGCGCATCTGGGCCTGTAACTCGGCCGTGGACTGAAGCTTTGAGATGGACCGTCTGCAACACCAAAAAATAAATAAAAAGGTTTCTCCATCGCACGTCGGCACCGAGTACAGCCTAGTGTCACATTATACGCACTCCGTCTTGTTCCAGTTGTACAGACTGAGACAAAGCGCCTGACACGTGATGGATTGTGGGATTAGTGGTGATATGTGATTTTTTTATATCAAAAAAATTAAAACTTAAGCAACGAAAGTACATTGAAAATTAAAACTCTTCAAAACAAAATGTCTAGAAATTGTTACATAGGACCAAGAAATACAAAAAAATTATATTTTTCTTTTGTTTAATAAGCAATTATCATTTTGTAGAAAATGTAGATTTTCCAAAATGAATGATTTTTTTTTTTTTATTATCCTTGTGAGAAAGAAAAGTGCCAAAATTAAGATCTCGGTATATTTTAAACTACTTTTCTCGTTGAACAGTTGAATAATATTCAACAAATAATATTTATGGCATCATCACTTTTTTTACAGTTAAGTAGATATATCTAATATTACATCAAACCCATGATAGGCGACGGCGGCATTTTCACCTGACAATAGTTGCATTGGTCTGGTATTTGCAGATATTGGTGAGAAATTCAATAAGATAGAACTCACCGTTCGAGAGTTTTCGTTGCTTTAGAATGGTTTATTTAGCTGTCTTAGCTATTGACAACAGATAACAACTTAAACAACTTTTTGCAAATGAATCAATAAACCTTGATAGTTATTAAGTACCTAAATCAGAGAAAAAAAAGCGCTATTACTTATATTACCGAATTGAAATCGATCTATATTGCATATACGCAGTGCATTAAAACAAAAACAATAATTATAACTTATTAAATTATAATAAAAGCCACTAACGATCCAAAAATAGAGGGTGATAAAGTGCAAGACATTGGCCAAATCAATTTTCTTCAAAATAAAACCTCAATTCTTGGTCTTCCATTATTTTATCGAAAAGCGGAATCCTCGACTCGATTGGTACTGGATTGGCTCTGAATTGTTTATTTTCATTCTTATTTTGGAGGACTTTGTACTCCAATTCCTTCGAATAGTCTCGCAGCTGGTTCAGCATGTGCTTTTCCTCGTCTCTGCAAAATAGGAAAATGTACTGAATTAGTTTGTGTCAATTTAATAAAGTACATAGTTTATATTCTGCAATTCTTTTGCAAAAAATATGTATAATTTTCATCACAAAGTTTTACTTTATTTTAGAGAAGGTAAACTGAAACAATTCAAGGCAAATACAACATTACAAACAATGCACAAAAAATTACAATATACATTTGAAAAATGTTAATATGCAGACATAGGCGAACATAACAAAGACAAAGTAAATAAATATCATAAATTCATTCTATTTAATTATTTTTTCGTGTCACTAATAAACATGATCTCATAAATAGGTGAATAATATAATAATATTTTAATTAATGAAGATAATGTTAGCGAAAGTGAAACGAAAATCCGAAACAGAAAAATCTGAAAAAGATACGAATACATCTGGGACTCGAACCCAGAACCGGGCCAACGCGCTATCCACTGCGCCAACGTATCCCTATCCGATTCGGTCATTTTTAACTGTATTATACTTCGACTGGGAACCACCAACATTATTTTCATTTTCTGAATGCATTTTTTATTGGCTGCTATCTTTATGTATGATTGCAAGATTCAACTCGAACTAAATGCCATCTAGATAGTGTCAGGATAAATTTTATCACTATTTATTAATATGCGACATCTATTGACTTTTTCTGCAAGTCTAGGATGAAATATTTTTATTTTTAACTTTTTAACTTAATGAGTTAAACCTCAAATTATAAACTTTTAATTAATGAAGATAATATTAGCGAAAATCAATCGAAAATCCGATTGAATAATATTACCTTTCTGTCATTTTAAATCGGCGTGGTGATGTGATATTATTAGTTGACAGGTTATACTTTGGCGACTTCTTTACAGGACTTGTCGGAACACTGAAGGACTTTTTTGACAGTGTGTCCTCGACCTTTCTGTATTTTTGAAAAGGAATGTTAGTATCGTCTCTGTAGACGTAAGCGTTTTTACTCTCATCGTCCCAGATGCCAGAAAAATCCGAGTTTTTTCCCTGTCCAATTTTACTTTCGCCATGATTCAATTCAACGTTGTATCTAGGATTTAAGTATTTATTATCTAAGTCCTCGTTAGAAAGTTTAAAATTGAATGAATCAGTGTGATGCAAAGCACTGTCGTCTTTTCCGTAATATCCTCTGTACTCATTTACACTGCTGCGTGTTTTGCTTGAGCCATTCCGTCGTAAATGGTTGTTGAAATCGGATTTTTCTTGCTTTGAAGTACTTTGTCGTACTGGTGTGCATTGACGATTAATATAATCACTTTTCGCTTCAAACTCTTGATCTTGCGACCACTTTTCCTGAACAGGTTTTCCACATTTCAATAAGAGTTCGTTCTTGTTTTCTCTGAGACATTCAAGCTTCAAATAAAACTCTTGATTCGAAAGATGAGTCACATCTTTGTAGTCGGGGATACTTTTGTAAAACTCGCGAAAAGACATTTGGTGTTTGATTTCATCGTTTTCGATGTCACTTGAGATGGAATCCCTTTTCTTTTGTCGATTAGAAGGCAGGTTTAAAGAGATCCTCTCATATTTCGCGGAAGGTAATCTACTCGACGGATTTAACGGCACTTTCAAACAAGAGTTTTTAAATACTGTAGTGGTATGTAAGCCCATTTTATTTGGGTATCTTACTTACATTCGAATAACATCATCTTCTGCCAAAGACGATAGATTTTCTGACCAACTAAAGTAAATATTCAATTCAAATAGCGGTGGAAAACTCTTGTTTGGTTTCCTTGTTCCCATAGAAACCGAGTTAAACATTGATTTACTCCAATTCGGAAAAATCAATTTGTAAGTACTTAAACACGAATAGCTGGAATTTATTTCTGCTTTTTTATGAAGTATTTAAATACTCGAACTTCAAAGGATAATCAATAACAAGTCAAAGTTAACGTTTTACTACTTGGACACTGATTCACTATCTATCTGTTGGTCCCAACCTGCTCTTTGAATGATCTATTTTAACCAAACGTAGGTATTTCCATAGTCGCTGGCAGAGTGGAAGGCTGAAGAAGCAGAGGAGTAACCAAGTATCCCAAGTATAACTGGCATCTGGTACAAGGGTATCCTTGTCTCTCCAGGCAGCGCAGGTCACGCAGAACCTTGCTCGCCAAAGAAATTGGAGTAGGGGTGACGATCCTCAGCAATCTGGAACCGAATTAAGAAGAAGGTATTTCCAATTTCCAGTGCTTAGTGAGAATTTTCGCTCCTCCAAACTTTTAAGGAGTGTGCATGGGACGGAAAAGTAATGGCGGAAGAGAATTGAACATTATTTGAGGAAGGTTTGACATCGACAATCTCGCCAGCAGTAATAATTTCTAATAACGTTTATACTAATGATTCAATGTAGACTTAAATCAGGGTGATAATGTGTTATTTTCACAGTAACAGTTAACAATAGATTTCTTTTATTTTTTTATATTAAGGTTTTCATCGAAATGATTAACGTTGAAACCAATTTCTAAAAAATATTTTTCAAACTTATCAATTTTATAAGCCGAAATATTTCAAATGATTTTAACCCTCGCATCTTATGTGGAACACTTGTGAAGTGTTTTTATTCATTAAGGGAGTAAAAAAATCTTAAAGTGCAATACATACGACGATACGACAAGTTATTCGATTGCCACAATGTTTTCTATCCTGGTGACCGGTCTACTCCGTGGCAACTTTTTAGTAATGTGAATTTTCGTAATGATGGTCTAAGAATACGGCCGTAGAGATTGTCATAATTTATCGTGGTATTAATAAGAACGGTTGTGATTAAAACTGAGAATAGTTATTTTAAGAATATTAATATTTAACATACTTTTCCATTGACGCAAGTCCATGTTACCAACATACTAAACGACACTTGTCAACATTTCTAACATTTATAATATGAAATTACATAATTAAAGGTGTTTTCGGAGGTAACTAAATTGTTCTGAATCGTTACTGAGGTATGTTATGATGTTGATGAATTATCATGCGAGGAAGTATCTTTTATTAGTAAATTTATTACGATAACTCAGATGGTGAGATCCCATATTACGACCGGTGACCGGTCTACCCAGTGGCAACTTTTTAGTAATATGAATTTTCGTAATGTTGGTCTAAGAATACGGACGTAGAGATTGTCATAATACATCATGGTAATAAATAAGAACGATTGAGATTAAAACTGAGAACCGTAATTTTAATAATATTAATATTTAGCATACTTTGCGATTGACGTAAGTGCATATTGTAACATTCATAATATGAAATTACATAATGCAAAGTATATTCTGAGGTAGTTTGTTCTGAATCGTTAGTGAGATGTTGATGAATTATCATGTGTGGAAGTATCGTTTATGAGTCAATTTATTATGAGAACTCAGATGGTGAGATCCCAGACATGGAACCATTATGACCAGAGGCCCTAGCACACTCGATCGATAACGATCGATAGGATAACTATCGATAACTTCTCATCGTTCCCTCGGACAACAGCACATCGATAACGTACAAACAACAGTTGATGTCGAATATGTTAAGGACACTTAGTCATTGTGAACTGTCACTTATTCGTTGGCGATCTGTAGTCATGCTAGGGAACGATGAGAAGTTACCGATAGAGTTATCCCATCGATCGTTATCGATCGAGTGTGCTAGGGCCTCAGACATGGAACACCTGTACCTACCAAGTACTAACTTTCAAAATAGGTGATTTTCTTTTTACAGGTACCTGTATTTTTTTATATTGTTGGCAATACCCGCTGTCAAAATAAATGTCGTTTTTCTATGGTTTTCGTTTTGAAACAAAAACAAATGACAGCTGTCTGCAAAATGATCGGAAGCTCTTTATATTTGCGTTCCCTGTGTCGGAATTGCTTGAAAATTAACCACATTCCCAAGAGGTTAATCTCCTCGTCTCAAAATGTTGATGTTGATAAAGAAAATCAGTATGATATCATCATTGCTGGTGGTGGGATGGTGGGATGCACTCTGGCCTGCACTCTAGGTTAGATATTTGAATCAATTTATTGATATTTACGTTGATACTCATATTATATAACGAGGAATTATAGGCATTTCCATTGCCAGACATTTATCTTACTAATTATCAGACTAATGCGACTGTTGAAATACTTCGGTCACATGGGGCATGCCATTTAAAAAAAATCAACAAATAATAAATAAGGAAGGTATTGTCAACGTTAGATGTTGACTCTTTATAATTTTTCTACAAGAATCGTCACAACTTTTCCCATCAGAAATCACCTTCCAGCTTACATTTGTAGAGGAAAGGAAGCGTATTTGAAATACTGTTGGAAATTCGGAATACCGTCTTATCTTCGGTTTGAGTGGCGGAATTTAACAAAAATAATTATAACTATTGAACGTGGCAGCTATGAGCCCTGATTTTGGTCGGAATAATAGTTATTCTGTTTCTGTGGATGAATGAGGGCGTATTTTGTGAAGTTGCTCATATCAAAACTTTTTCGGTGAGTTTTTGATGCAATATAATCATCCCATATTCCAATATTTTTTATAACATTACAAATGAAATCACATCAGAAAGAGTTATATATTTATAGTATGACTTCCGTTTTTGCAATTCATAAAATGTTGACGTGTGATAAGAATGATCTTTTAGGTTATATGTTGCTAATTCGGAATACGAAGTGTGATGCAAAATTCCAAATTATATTCATTTTATTGAGTACCTACTCTTATTTAATTTTACAACTGGGTACACAATAAATGTGCTGGACGCGAAACAAAAGAGTAGGTATGTTTGTGATTATTGAAAATAATTAAAAGAAACTATTATATTCTAAAATTTTAAAAGAGAATATATTTTGGAATATACTATTCCGAATTACATTCACTTTTAAAAAAACGCATTTTTTCTCATTCTTTCAATTTTTATTTTTCAAGAGCACTGTAATAATTTGATTGGATTTCTTTTCCCGTTTCCTAATAAACTATTAGTTTCTTAACATTTTTATCGACTTTTATTCATAAAAACGTTTTTATATTATTTTCTGCACCCTAAAATATAAATGGTATTCCGAATATGCTTCCTTTCCTCTATTATATACTTGTATATTTACGGCCGGCATGGTCGAGGGGTAAAATAATGTGAATGAACTAGTTTGTGCCGGTATCCGGAATCTGTCCCCCGCTCGCCCCGCCCCCGAGCTCCCCTCGCGTCATTCGGCTCGCATTTTTTGATAAAAGTGATGTGTAGCATGAACATTCAAGCAGAAACTTTAATCGAAAATAATAGAAGAACTTTGAATTGTCACTTCTAAGTTCACCCATTAATGCTTCAAATGTTCCAAGTGAAAATCTTTCCCGTAAAATAGGAATTACCCAATGTTTTCTTTTATTTTGCCTTATATTAAGATACCACCACAACACAACAATTTCGTCGTCCATTGTGCACACAGGTCCAAATTCAACTGAGCTGAGTACTTGACTGTTCGATTTTCTTGTCAGATTCGGTGTAATGTGAACACTCTGTCCGGTGTCCGGTTTCCGGCAGATCTACCGGTCCGGCATAGTGGGAATCAATTCTGAATGGTGGTCTTACACCAGGGCGAAAGGTAGAAAGGTCACCGCTGAAAGGTAGCACAAAAAGTGTGTTAACATCTCGGGCGAAGCCGGGTAATAACGGCCTAAGGCTCTCGACTCCCAATCCGAAGGTAGCGGGTTCTATCCTGGCGTGCGCAAATAAATTTCATTTGATTAATTTGTATTATTTCACAATTAATTAATTACAAATAATATATAGTATATTTGCGGCACGTTCCAGAGTGGAAGATACTCTCAGTATCGCATTGGTGTAAGACCACCATTCTGAATTTAAACGTCGCTTAAAATGGCTTTAGCCGTGTTTGGTGACTAGATCCGAATAGCCAGGTACTTCCCCACCCTCCTCTTCCCCGTCTCCTTCCACTCCTCACTAACTTCAGCCTCACAACGTACCCCAATTTGGGGATGTCAAAGTCTCACTGGCTCCTGTTGGGAGCAGTTGGGACTTTTGTACAGTATTCATATAAATTTTTTTAATTTTAATTACTACTTTTTTACTTATTTTTTCATCTTCCCAAGAAACCTGCATAATGAAACCTGCATAATAATCCTGCATACTTTTGATGTTATTGGACTAGTTCATTCTGATACTAACTATATATGCTTCAGCAGGATTTTCATCAGGTATTTAGCCGCTTGGGCACATAAGCTAGTTTTCACGAAAATTTAACGTAGGTAGACATAGGAATGATGTATGCCCCGCACCTGAGTTATTGATAAGACTAATTTTTAATACCACGAAATATCATAAGATTAATTTTAATTTACTTTAGTTAATCTTGTCAACGCAATGTATAATGCCCTTTTTGACAAAATGTTTTAGTAAAGCTTCATGGCTCATACATGTGCGACATCCACAAACCGAATTGTGTGATATCCGCATTGATCAGATATTACAGAGATTCTTCTCTTGTAAATATGTAATTCTAACCTCAAAACCTATTTCTTCCAGCCAAGAATCCCAAGCTAGCGTCCCAGCGGATCCTGCTTCTCGAAGGGAGTCCGGAGCAGAAGTTCACACTGAAGGAGGAGTTCAGCAACCGAGTCACGGCGCTCAACCACAGCACCAAGAAGTTGATGACTTCCATCGGAGCATGGAAGCACATTGAGCAGATGAGGTGTCAGCCTGTTAAAAATATGCAGGTAGGTTTTTGGTGTTCTTGATAAAACCTTTCATATTCAAACAACTTAAATAACCAACACTCTGTTTCCCCTTATTGGTAGGCATAGAGAATAGACTGCCACACAACTATTGGCACACACATTTCTTTCTTCAATCATTCACTTTCATGCATCGTCTCATACATATTCTTCCGTTATTATTAAGATGACCCGACTCAAGTATTTGATTCACTTGATCGTGCCATGTCTTCCTCAGGCGTCTCCGACTTCTTCTACCTTTCGCTTTCGCGTCAATTTTTCTCCTTACAGTCCATTCTTTGTCCACCCGCTTCACTTGCCAAAACCATCTATGCATCCCTTTCTTAATCTTGCCTATGGTTTTGCATTTGATAGCCGTCCGTGGTAGAGTGGTAAGACACTTGACTCCCAATCGGATGGCCGCGGGTTCGAACCCGGCTTTCGCAAATAAATATTATTTGATTAATTTGTGTTATTTCAGAATTAATTAATAAAAATAATATGTATACTATATTTGCGGCACGTTCCGGAAGATACTCTCAGTATCGCCCTGGTGTAAGATCACCGTTCAGAATTGAAACGTTGCTTAATAATGGCTTTTGCCGTGTTTAGTGACTAGATCTGAATAGCCAGGTACTTCCTCTTCCCCATCTCCTTCCCTTCCCCACTTACCTTCAGCCTCACAATATACCCCAATTGGGGATGCCATAGTATCACTGGCTCCAGACGGGAGCAGTTGGGACTCTTGTGAGGTAATCTCTATAAAAAGTAAAAAAAAATACATACCTCATGGATCTTATTTTTATGTCATTCTGTCTACATTTAACCTTCCTCTGCCAGTTCCATGCCTCACTGCCGTACATCATGGTTTGTACCACCACTCCATTGTAAACTGCTGGCTTCGTTCCTTTGGTCAATTTTTTTATTAGCACTTACTTAACCTTTCGTTTGTCGTTAGCCTTCCGGCAGCTGCGACAATTTTTTTGTTTTTTTTTTTTAATTGCGATTTTAACCCATATGTATAAATAAACTGTATGAAGGACAAAGTCAGAATCGCTTGTGCCAATATTTTTCTTGATGTAACAGTTGATTTGATTAATCTGGCCTCTCTGATTATTTTTTAAAGTAATTATTAATGACATTCGGAATTCATGCTTTTTCGCGCTCTACCAGCTGTCATCTTTTTAAAGTAGTATCAATGTCATTACTTCCTCAAAAACATCTTTGAATTGTTGGTTTTCATGTAGGATGTGTAATCAGGTTTGTGTAGAAACAATAAAATCAGTTCATATTCGTATAAATTTTATTTTTTTATTTTGTTTTCCGAATGGGAGCAATTTTTTTTTTTTCGCTTAAGTTAGCTATTCTGCGAAAACTTATAACTATGTTATCACGTTTTATATATGAATAATAAGATACATTATCTGGTAAACAGAAAACAATCGCAAAAAAAACAATTCCTTTGTTTTTTCTGGATATTTGAACCGACGTAATCAAGGTAATTTCCGCGCAGTTTCTCAAAATACCATCCAACATTTAACAGGTTAACGACAATGAAACACGTTCCATGTTGTAATACGATAATTAAGTTAATAATCCGTCTTCCAGGTGTGGGACGCCAGCTCAGATGCCATGATAACCTTCAACCACGAGAACCTTCAGGGCGACGTAGCCTTCATTGTAGAGAATGATGTCCTCCTGCATGCTGTCAACACTGAGATTTCATCGCCCGATGTTCACAATGAAGTCAACGTCGTCTACAGCGCCAAAATAGCTGATTATAAACTTGCCAACAGTGATGGGGAAAAGGCTATCGTCAAAATGGAGAATGGAGATGCTTACTCGTGCAGACTTTTGGTAAGTGATTTTTTTTACTCAATTCCGTTTTACGATCTTGCTGCCGATAATTTCAGGAGGGGAGGAAGACTAAGGGGGCGTAGTTTGTAGGACATTTTAGTGTCTGAGGAATATTGGTAAGTAGTCGGGTGTTAAAGGTACGGAGGAGTTATTTCGGTTGTCTGAACAAAGGGAGAAGATTGGTCCTATGATCGCCAATACTTTATCCAACAGGCTTAATAGGACATCTTGGTTGTGGTTGAAGGAGTTATTCTGGTTGTCTGAACTCAGGGAGAAGTTTGGTACTATGATCGCCAATACTTTATCCAACAGGCTTGATAGGACATCTTGGTTGTGGTTGAAGGTGTGGAGGAGCTATTCTGGTTGTCTGAACTCGGGGAGAAATTTGGTTCGATGATTGCCAATACAATGGCATGTGCCTAGTATGGCGGCCATAAATTCCACAAATGTTATATTTACTATTCAAAGAATAAAGAAACATTAAAAAAAAAAAAAAAAACATTATCCAACAGGTTTGGTAGGACATCTTGGGTGTGGTTGAAGTTGTGGAGGAGTTATTCCGGTTGTCTGAATTCAGGGAGAAGTTTGGTCCGATGATCGCCAATACTTTATCCAACAGGTTTGGTAGGACATCTTGGTTGTGATCAGTGGCGGTTCGTGGTCTTTTTAACGGGGGGTTCAGAAATTCAAGAAAAGATATATCTAATCGAAATTTATTTACTAACTAAAGTTAGTGGGAGGGGTACCTACGTACTATTGTTTTTAATAACTTGACACTCCTCGACAAAATTATTAGATAACCAGAAAAGTTTTAGAGGAATTAAATTGTTTAATGATTTTTACAGCACTCAATGTGCGTTGCAATTTTTAGTTTTCAATAAGAAAAATAATGTAGAATGTAGGATATATAATTGATATTTTAAAACATAAAAAACCAAAAATGAAGGTGGCACAAAATTAAATTAGAAGTTTTCACTGATACAAACAATCCATTACACACTTATACAAAAAAAAATCCAACCTTTTTTTCATTAGTATTAGCGTTATTTTTTGTATATATCACACTCTATTCCGCCATTGTGGAAAAAAATTGCGACAGAATATTCGCTACAATCGATAAATGCAACCGCTTTCAATTTGAAAGCCGAAACAATACTGGAGAAAGCTCAACACAAAATTGCGTAACTAGCGACGTTTACCGAAACTTTAGTAAATGTACTCGTAACTAAGGGATATAAAAACTTATCTAAAAAAAATTAATACAAAAACAGAAGTCAAAATCGGTCTACTTCAATAGTAGATTTACAAATGCCATTAGCAAAAGATTGGAGAAATGCAGAAACAAGAAAATAAAAAATGTACCAAAATGACTACAAAGTTAAATACCATAATATATAACATTTAACTCGCATCCATATTATGGTGCAAAGTGCAAATGTCAACCGTTAGCCGGTCATCCTGCGATAATCTCGGGCATCGCATCGGCGGGACTCGACAATGTTCAGAGGTCACATGACATCTACGAGCGCCGCACCGAGATGGGTTAATATTTCTTAGTTTTGTTTCACCGTCACAGGGATTTGTATCGGCTATGATTTTTTAGTATGGATGATTATGTGCGGATTGTTACGCACACAAATTGGGAATAGGTATCGTATTTTTCGGTGGCGCGAGTTTTAAAGGCGGAATTTTAATGTCGAGCTATCTATAATGTGCTTATATTATTATACAACAAGTTTGTTTTATTTTCTCATCTTTTTATTGGGGGTTCGCCGCACAAACGCACTTTAGAGAAAACTGCCATTGGTTGTGGTTGAAGGTGTGCAGGAGTTATTCCAGTAGTGTTAACACAAGCGGAAGTTTCGTTGGATGATCGCCAATACTTTTTCCAATCGCTTTGATGCTCTCCAGAAAACAATGAAAATGTTTATATTAATGGGGTTTTCTTTCGTATAATTAATTATATGCACATTGATCGACATGTCAAAATGTCTTAAAATTCTTCAATCATCATTCAAAGATTATTATTTAATAGAATAGTATTTTTCGTGTTTATTGGAACTTTGTGTATGTAATAACTTATATGTGTTTTATGATGAGGAAGCTGGCTTAAAGCTATAAATTCAACATTAATGAACATTTTTTAACTTTATTCGTAAAGTTGTTTGCACTAGTTCAAACATAACACAATAATCGTGGCTATTTTGTATTAATTAGTTGGTAGCAGACAAATAAAATATCTTTTTTTTATAAAATCATTTTTAATAATATCAGTGAAATTTTTCTATTATTTAATATTGCTCTGCAGTATTAAAAATAGGTAACAGCTAACCACCCTTGATCTTCATTGTAACAAGTCAGTATTATATTAATTAATATCTCATAAAAATACAGTCAAATTGTTTTCAATAACACATTAGTATATAAATTGAAAATCATTAAAAAATATATATGCATATATATATATATATATTTTTTTATTTTTTTCTCTCATTTTGATGTTAGCTAGAGCTTGCTCTTGCTAACCATTTGATAATAATAATATGCCTAAAATGAAATTAGATCTTCTATGGGCTTGATAATGATGATGCTGAGGATGACCAGAATATGTTCCTTAACCTGATTTAGGTGATTGAACTTGATCAACTGTCTGTTGAACAAAATTTGGTGAATGCATTCCCATTTTGTGGAGTTTTGAGGGTCAGTTACGTTGTTAGATTCCAAATATACATACTCTCATTTCATCCTAGTGAGAGTCACTATTCAGAATCGAAACATTAGAATGGCATTTGGAAGACATATTTAGCATGGTATTTGCATAAAACGGCACAAATCATTGTCTTTTCGGAATAATATGTATCTCCAGCAGAAGCTTTCACCAAGCAACAAAATAATACATTAACTGTCACATAATAAATCTGTAAAGAAGAGGCCATTCTTTGGTTCAGGAATGGGTTAGGAATTAAAAAGCGTTTTACATTTAAAATTCGTCAGCTTTCTTGCTCGTCACTCTTTTCTTGCTTCGTCTTATTATCAAGCATGGCCTCAAATGCCTCCATCTTCTTTTCCATGGCACTTTGAAAGCGTTCCATTTTGATGAACATATCCGTCAGTTGCTTTGACAAATTTGCCATGTCCACCATTTCGCTTTTAGGTGTGGCGACGGAGTAGTGCCTTTGCGGGCTATTGGAGAGGTCTGATATGGTCCTCGGCCTGATGATTAGGCTTTTCTTGAAGCCGGAAGCGTTGCGGAGAGAATATTCTTGTTTCATGGTGAAGCCCTTGGACTTCTTGTCCAACTTGCCTTGCTCCTTCCTGCTGGCCACCAGTTTGTATATGGATGATATCAAACTCTTTGGAATCTGGAACAACAAAAATCAGTCAAATTAGAATCAGTACTTCACCCCACTCCCTTCCCTTCGTTTACTGAAGAATTAAAAAATAAAGAATAAATAAAAGGGCCTTATTTTTTCTACCAGAGTGCATTTTTGCTGTTTTGGAAGACAGATTTCGAAAAAATTCATATTATTCTATTTTTTCTTAATAATATTGGATTTTTTCTTGCTTTCTTAAAATTCTGGTTTGCATTCTGTTTAATATGATTTAAGATTTTCACGGCCAAAAGTATTTTTGTTGTTTATTTTTGGGATATTATGCCGTGTTACGCTAACTCCTTCTTTAGCCGACGTTTCGGACAACATTACAGTGTCCATCATCAGGGCAGATGTGTTGACGATGTGTTCAACACATCTGCCCTGATGATGGACACTGTAATGTTGTCCGAAACGTCGGCTAAAGAAGGAGTTAGCGTAACACGGCATAATATCCCAAAAATAAACAACAAAAATGCATTCTGTTTGTTCAAGGACAGAAACAAAAATGTCATGCGCAAAATTTTTTTAACTAGAATACAGGAATTCATAGAATTCATTGAAACTCTAAAATTTATATAATGCATTATTGTATCAAACTAAAACATCAAGCTTTTCTTGTTGTAAGTTGCAACTAAAAATATATTTATAAGCTTGATAAACCTTGAATAAACTGGAGTTTTGAATATCGCATAGTCAATTATCTTAAGAATCCATCCAATACTTACTCTATTCTCCCGGGGATCGTTGGGTCGTATGACTAGTGCCCAGCGATAGGGCTCCGAGAGAAGCAGGGCCCCCTTGTGAAGCAGGGTGAGTCCCCTCCCGGGCACCCAGCGCAGCAGCGGGCTGAAGAGGAGCCCCTCCAGGCGGGCAACCTCCCCGGATTGGCGGACCAGCCGATCTAGACCGGCGCTGTCTTGCAATGCCTGGAAATAATTCACTTATTGATAAAAAACAAATGTTCCTACTGAGAAACTAGATTGATTTGTACAAATCTTCATCTGACCATATAATGTGGTAAGTAGAATGTATATTATATTATATTCAGTACTCTCTCAGTAATCCGCTGATCGATTTTCCAACAACTACTAAATGTAAACTGCCATTATTTTTACCAGTTGAAAGCACAAAATCAAGCTCTATAATTCGCCTGTATTCGTGTGTCAAATTTAGAAATCCGCCGCCTGCCTAGACTCGAGCCAAGCTTTGTACTCTGACGGGCTAGGTTATCTTACTCTTACTATAGCGCTATCTAGCTTGCTCTTGCTAACCATTTTACCAGTCGCCAGGGTAAATTATTGTTATTTTAGGTAATTTTCATTAGTCCGTTCTGTATTCAAGCAACTGTCGCATGTCTTTCTGTTTGTTTCGTTTTGCCACCTTTTTTTTGTCTAAATAAGTTTACAAATTGGAATCTTTTCACAAACATAAACATGACTTAACTTTAACCAAAAAATGTTAATTTTATGGAAGAGCAAGAGCGGTGTATGTTTGTTTTTATACTTGTGTTGATTTTTATGCATATTTTGTATGTAACTATTAACAATCTGCCGCTTTCACTTATTGGACCTCCAGTTTTTAGGGCGGCGGATTAGTGAGAGAGTACTGTAATTAAAAATAGTTTTCTCTGTGCGATATCACACAATGTTTGCCACAAATAAAAGTGATTTTTCCTATTAAGCCATTATTAAATGGGAGTGCTTGCGACAAGCGCAAATTAGTGAGATTAAATGATGATTTCACCTGTATATCACTGACAGCCAAACCAACCAGTAAGTTGGTCAGGATGATGGTCACCAGTAGGACGAAAATTAGAAATAGCACATGCGCGGTGCCAGGGTATTCGATGGCTTGGTCGGAGTAGAACAGATCCTCAAACTCCAGCTCTCCAGACATCATGATAATAACCTTCATCAGGCTTATCAGGATGTTGAAGAAGGGCTTGAAGTTGGCAAACACGACGCCAAACGATAGGGTGAAGGCCATCAGCAGGCAGGAGTAGGCCATGAGGAACTTTGAGAAGTTTATCGCAACTGTAAACAAAAAAATTAAATGTCAAGTAAAAAGTCGAGAAAGGCATGATATATTATGTTGAAATCAAAAATTCGTAGGGAGTGCCGAGTGGTCCAAAGCATTAGGTTTCCATCCTGACATTGTAGGTTCAATCCTCTGCTAGCAAGTCCTCCATCATTGCATAAGCACAGCCCCGGATCTATGACTTTTTCGAACCGTGGTAGTGGTGCTCCCTCTCGCCAGCGGGGGGGGGGGGATTTCCACTAAGGTAGTTTAAATCTATGATTTCACTAACAATTTATTATGTATATAACGCTAATTACTCACACTCTCGCATTCAATCACATAAACAATGATGTGAGTGATCGTCGCTTCGCTTGACGTTCGACAGCTCAGGTTTATTCGGCTCAGCTCATGTAGTTCTTAGTTCTACATGCGACGGGGATTCCCTACGATTCCCTGCGTTCAAAGTCGACTTACTTAATTACGTTAATTAACTATCAACTTAGGATGTATTCAAAAACCAACTGGGCTTTTTAAAATCAAATGAATAATTGATATAACAATGTGGGCTGTATGCCAGGCACTTTGTGACTCAAGTTTTTTTTTTCAATCAAACATATAAATTACGATTTTGGAGCCCCCTAAAACTGCCGCCAATGCCAGGAATAAAGACTCTTTAGAAGTTTTCTAAGAGACCGGAAAAAACTTCTTGAGCGGGAAAACCTTATATGTGGGTTAAATTGGGCCATTTTCAAAAATATTTATAGTCTCCAACGGACCGATTAAACCTAACTTCTCAACCATGAAAACTTCTTAAGTGGGAACTTCGCGAGTGTCACTGAATTTACATTGGAGCATCTGCCATTGAAATACCGGTAGAACAAGGACAGCATTCTCATCCGACGCCTATGCTCTAAAGATTGCAATATGTTTGTTAAGATAGGAGAATCTATCAAACGGACTACTTCCACTGCTTCCCTTTTATTGAGTGGCAGTTTAATATCTACTGATTCTTGCCAAGAAGCATTTTTATTCAAGTAAGGATGTTAATGTTGATATATTGTGTGTGTAGATTCCTGCATGCTTAAATTGAAAGCTTTTGTAAAAAAAATTGTAATAATTTTAGGGCATTTTCATTGCCTGGGTTTTTTAGCCTTTTTTGTCGATATAATCCATAGCCTTTTAAATGTGCCTACCTGTTGCAAACATTTGAATATAGAGTCCAAACATTGGGAACCTTCCGATAATCCATAGCCTTTTAAATGTGCCTACCTGTTGCAAACATTTGATTTGATTAAAATGTGCCTACCTGTTGCAAACATTTGAATATAGAGTCCAAACATTGGGAACCTTCCAATGATAAACATTAACTGCAACCAAGCCACGAATATTCCTATGGCGGCAACGTGGTGTTGCCAGTTATATATGTCCTCCATGATATTCCCTTCCTCTCCTGGAACCTAGCAACAAAATGAAAAACAAATCTGTTAAAATTAACCCAAATGATTATTAAATAAACAGGCTTTCCTAGTGGACCCTGACCTGAAACTAACGAGATATTATAATTGTGGGATTTGTGAAGCTGAAAGTGTTTCTTAAAAAAATATTTGCTTCAGAATCATTGCTTTATAAAAGAAGAAATTTACCTATTGAAAAGTTACGACATCTATCCAATGACATTATAAAAATACAAGACACGTTATATTCATATGAATCGAACAAAAAATGTAGCACTGCTTATGAAATGTTCACTGAATCTATTTAGTGATACCAAATACTCCAATAATAAGCAAACACTCCAAATCTAGGAATAAATTGGTAATATCAACAACTTTGGCCGCTAGAGGCGCTTGTGCAGCATATGTATTGACATTAAAATTCGTTTCAATGGCGGTAAATTGAATTTATTTAGCGACGGTGTTTTGCGCTTTCTAATTTGTACTTTGATAATAAAAAAGTAGGTTGAGTGTGTGCAGTTTACGGATCTAATAATTACAAACAACAAAAACACTCCAAGTCATCTTTCAGGATGCAAGAAACATTGACAGATTAGTTGGAGAACTGTAATATGAGTTTGTTAAATTCTAGCTAATAAAATGTTCTTGATTACATGCAAAGTGGATTTTACCATGAAAAATGTAATTATAACAAAATTACTGTAAATGTACCAAAGCTGTGTTAGTTTCGTGTTGCTTTCTGTGTTCGTGTTGATGTTCAAAAAAGCAGAAAGGTCGTATGTATGTAGTTAGCTATTTAATAACTCAGGTGCGGGGCATACGTCATTCCTATGTTAAATTATCGTGAAAACAAGCTTATGTGCCCAAGCGGTTAGAAAAAAAAACATAAAATAATGAATATATTTCACATAAAATCCATTAAAAAAAAACCAACGCGCACAACTCATGCCGCTAGGAGGCGCTAATGCTGCCATCAGAGTGTATGGGGTGTCAATTGGAGGTATTATTAATATTATAGGGTATTTGGTGAAACCGATTCCTTGAGGTGATTTCTCACAAAAACGGCGCTCTACAAATTATCCAATTATTATTAGTTGATCCCTTGACAGTGTTCTCGCCCCAGCATACTTATCACAAAATGCAGTCAGTCAGGGAAAATACAATAAACCTACTCAAACAAAATATAACTAAGTGTTCCCGAAGGGGTGTGCAGAAAAGATATATTGCCGAATAACAAAAGTATAACCACTCGAGCGGTTTTTGCCACAAAATGGCACTATTTCCAAAACGTTAGAGGTTAATCCACTTATTATTAGAGGTATTTTTTAAGTCGATTGTTTTAGGTTTGAAATTGGTAAACAATGCACAAAAAAATACAATTTTATAATAATTATGATTTCGGGGAGCCAACGATCAACTGTTAGGTCATCGGTGAAACCAAGCATGTTTTTGAATTGAATTTGAATAATGTTATACGCATTACGCAGGAATACTTTTCTTACCTATTTACCCATGCATCAACAACTGAAATTAGTAGGTTTAATCTGTATACAAATGCCAACATCAAAATGTTCATACAGCACAGACAGATATGGTATTCATCAGTTGCATTGACGTAACTATTTCTTACATAGATAGTCGTGTAAGTCTTACAGCGGTCAAGTAGATGCTTATGACAATGATCCATTGCAGCCAGTTCTCCCACTGAATAATGTAGGCCAGGGGGCTGTGCAAGGCCTGGAACAGTTCCTTGGCCACCAGCATCGTGTTCATCACCAGTAGTGCTAATCCCACCAACTTTATGGGCATGGATACATCGCACGGGCCCAAGGACGACCGCGTGCTTATGCAGTTGCGCAGGTAGACTCCTGAAATAATTAAGCATTGTCAAAGTATTTAATTGTGTGTTAATAAATAGGATAATAACAAGTAGAATAGGACGAAGATGACTACCTAGCGGTAATCCACCAGGCTTTGGATAAACATTTTTTTATTACATCAGAAACTAGTGAACCAGTTAAATATAATGCATATATTATTTCTGATTCTACTATCTAAGACAGCATCTGCATATATTGTTACATATTCCCGCTTGTGGGACAAACCTGGCTGGTTCTGACATGCTAGATATGTAGATAAGGCACTGCCTATATTTAAATAATATAATCAAAAATCTGAGACACTCACCCATGGTATAAATGCTGAAGAGCAGCACGAACAGCGCATGGAACATCAGGCTGGCCAAGAAGAACTTGCGGATGCGCTTCCATTTGAGGTGGAGGAAGGTCTCGCAGAGGGGGTGCTTCAGGACGTCCCTCCGGCCCACCTCCACGAAAGCCAGCAGCAGACTGCTCTCGCCGCGGGACCTCCCCGCCACGGTGCCCAGCCTGCATGCATAAATAGCAAAAGCATACTCAACAATCTATTTATACTAGTACTTCTGTGAACAGTAGACCTGGAGTCCAAAAAAGTATTTTTCTTATTTTCTCTTATTTAATAAATCCAAATACAAATTAAATTAATGATACCGACCTGCCAGCCAATGGCACCAGGGGTCTGAAATCCAGCTTGAGCTCGCAGTCCACGTCCCCTATCTCGTGGTCCACCACTCTGATGGCGTCGTCGAACTTCCTGATGTAGTAGGGTAGCACCTCGGGCGTCCTCCGCACGATGAAGGACAGCGCGGAGAGGCCGCCCTTCGTTCTCATCGTCACATCGCCGCCAAAGTCTAAAATACCATGAAAATAATGTGTGGTTCTCTGTCAAACTTCCTTTTTATGTATGACGTAGACACATATATGTCGGCCATATTAGGTCAGTGTTTTGGAATTAAAGGAAAGTGTCGGCTAAAGATAAAGTTAAACCTACTAATTTGCTTGGTTCTCTGTCAAACTTCCTTTTTATGTATGACGTAGACACATATATGTCGGCCATATTAGGTCAGAATATTAGTGTTTTGGAATTAAAGGAAAGTGTCGGCTAAAGATAAAGTTAAACCTACTAATTTGCTTGGTTCTCTGTCAAACTTCCTTTTTATGTATGACGTAGACACATATATGTCGGCCATATTAGGTCAGAATATTAGTGTTTTGAAATTAAAGGAAAGTGTCGGCTAAAGATAAAGTTAAACCTACTAATTTGCTTGGTTCTCTGTCAAACTTCCTTTTTATGTATGACGTAGACACATATATGTCGGCCATATTAGGTCAGTGTTTTGGGATTAATAACTCAGGTACGGGGCATATGTCATTCCTATGTCTACCTACCTTAAATTATCGTGAAAACAAGCTTATGTGTCCAAGCGGTTAAAGGAAAGTGTCGGCTAAAGATAAAGTTAAACCTACTAATTTGCTTGGTCTTGAGGGTAACGGTGTCGCATTTTCGTTTTATAGCGATATAACTATCCTCTATTGAATCTCAGTTTTCGTTACTCCTACTTTTACAAGAATTCAGTCACTGCAATAGTCCCGGAGAGAGGTTGTATGTACGTCATCGTCGATCATCCTCTTTGTTTTCACACGACTCGTATGAAAACGAAGTAGATACTAGATTGATGACATAACGTATGCCCTCTCTGGAACTACTACAGTGTGGAAGTTCGGAACTACTTATAAATAAATAATTTTAATCAATTTGAAATCATTTAAGAATTTTCTTTTTAAATAGAATCAACAGCTCTCATAAGAGATATTTCAATGGGGTTAATTAGGTTCTATAAATGATTGGACATACTAATTTCTGTTGTTGATGCATGGGTAAGTAATGTGAAATATATATTTGTAATGCCGTAACATTATTCAAGTTCAATGAATGTTTAGTAATATTTCAAGTTCAATATTGGAAATACATACTTATTATGTTAATATTACAATACAAGACGAGCGATAAAGTAGGTACCGAAATCATTTCATGAATTCAGAATGCATATTCATTTTGTTCAAATGCTTCATAGACTGATGATACGTTACTAAGACAGCGCACATGGTTTCACAATTTTTTTCCTTTGGAGGAAACAGACATAAATGCATTGTGTGTCTCATCTTTTGTCTCTCCATTATTTAATGTGTAAGATAGAGCTGCAGCATTATTGTGGGAAGGAACATATGCTTATTCCTTTCTGTATCGTCGCCGTTCCGTAAACGTGAGAATACTAAAAGTGCCTAATAGATTGTTACATATTTATACATATATACGGATTTTCTTTGAATGACTATCCTTTTCATAAGCGGTGCTACTTTTTTTGTTCGATTAGTACGGATGTAACGAGTATTGTAATGTTTTTTTTTTTTTTTAGAGTTTTTTATTTAAACATATTTAGAGTAACAATATTTACATCATAATATAGATAAAACATCTGAATCACCCTCCTAATAAAGCAGTTGCTTGTGTTTAGGAGAGGACAACTATATATTTTTACATCTATTTAAATTACAAAATTATTATAAAAAAAGAGCTATTAGTAATTTTATAAGAAAATTCATCGAAAATAATAAAAACATAGGTAAGTTATAAAATGATACAAAAACAAGAAAATACAATAAAAGTAATAAAAAGGTAAGTTTTAGATGATACAAGGAAATAATAAGCAAAACATAATATCAAACAATAAGAAAAGTTATGAGGTGGTATTGCAGAATTTTAATTTAATTTTTTGTCATTGGATAGATATCATAATTTTTCAAGTTTACATTTCATTCGACAGGTAAATTAATTTTGAAAAGCATCCTGAGGCAATTGTTTTTTTATAAATACTAAAATTATACTATTCTGTGGGTTATCACGGGTCCACACTAGTCCCAAATAAAATTGAATAATAAGGTAATTAATATTTAATAACCAACGTGGAAAATTATTGGTAAAGTTTATCATCTTACCAAGCAGCATTTGCACGCACGAAGCAAACTCGTTCAGCGCCGCCAGGTGCACGGCAGTGTAGCCGTAATTGTCGGGCGCATTGGGGTCCGCGCCGGCGGCTAGCAGCACGCGTGCGCACTCCGAGCCACGTGACGTGCGACCCAGCGCATTGTGCAACGGCGTGCGACCGTCCTGATCGCGCACGTCCATGCTGGCTCCGCGCGCCACCAGCAGCTCCACCATCTCTCGCTCTTGAGCTATGCATGCTGAAACAAATGTGCACTTGATTATTGAAGATTCGCTCATCTTTTTTTACTATAATTTGACTTTTTGTACCGTGCGTGCTGCAGTTTATCTCTAGCAAGTGTATAAGAAGGAAGACCGGCATACTGAATTCATTCCTTCATCCCTGTCTATCCTACATTCCTATTTATGCTCTAGGTTGCTATGAATACCGACTGATTAACCTCTCGTAAAGTCAAAATATTTCTGCTTTGCAATAAAAAATAAATTAAATGGAATATTTCCGAACACATCGGAAAACTAAAAACTGTTTTTAAAGATGATGAAAAACGATTTTCAATTTTATAATTATTTAAAATAAACATGTAATTTTTAAAATACAAATATTTTAAAAGCAAACATGAAAATGTTTTAAACTTGGCTCGCCTTTCGTTTTTCTAACTAAAATTACTGATAATGAAATAAAATAAAAACACACACATATTTTATTAGGCAAATGTAGTTTAAAAATGGCTCATTTACGTTTTTTCTGATAAGGAAATAATATATTTTATTACGCAAATGTATCGTCAACTCACTTTTTTATCGTTTCATGCAAAAATAATGAAATAAAATATTCAAAGTAAAAATTTTTTTTTTTTAAATTGTTGTCGTTAACTTTGGTCAAATTGGGTGGTGTAAATTTGAATTATTTTCTGGTTAACTAACGATTGGATATAAAGCATGGTGTTTTTTCTTTCTAACATCATTTAGATCACATTTCTCACCATGATAGTAAGGTAGACACAACGATTTCCAAGAGACCTATATGAGTGTTCCCAAAAGCGAACACATTAGCGTGAGGGCTTAAACATCAATCTCCTTGCCATCCTCAGAACAATTCCTCCATCCAAGCTCCTAAAACACAATGCCCCTGGTCTACCAGAATACATGATACTCGGTACAATCATTTTGTAGCTAAATTGTCATCTCTATCGTATCTATAATAATGACATTATAATAGCTTTGTTTTAATTCCACTTATTACATACATAAATCTTTAACCAACCGATTTCGATTCGACCTGAACCTTCATCAGGTGTGAATAAAATATATTGAACATAATACTTCAACTTGGGTGGTTGCGAGGTGGAGGTACCTAAGAGGGAGGGGTGAAAGTGGGCTGGGGTAATGGAAATATTTAAAAAAACGGGGGTGTTTGTCGTATCTTTATCGTATCTTTTATCGTACACATATTTATATTTTTTTAAAGATTTCGTCAATTTGGTAAAGCTTATCTCGTTTACATCAACTTGTTCATAAGTCAATAATGGTTTTCTGTTGTCGGTTTCTTGACTTTTATATATACTGGCATACAGAGCTCCGGGCCAAAAAGGCCCCTTTCTCTTTCATCATTAGTTAAAAAAGTGGTTGTTGGATAAATAGATATATGTTAAGTTGTTTTAAATTTTTTTGCTAGGGAACATGGATGCAATATGGTGAGATTTAGACTTTACGAAGGATGTTGATGGACATGTTTTCATGGGTGGGAATACACGCACAAATGTTTCCGCGAAACTTAAGATGTGATCTTTAAGGAGAGGGATTTCAGAGTCCCGGTGGAGTTGGAAAAACCTTATCCATTTAAGGGCTCCCATGGCTATTCTGATGGATTTATTTTGAAATTTTTCCTTGTCTGTTTCCTTATTTTCATAAAATGGGTCCAATTCTTACCCAAGTGTAAGGCCGTCTGCGCCTTCTTATTGGGCGTGTCCGTGGGAGCCCCTCGGTCGAGCAGTTCTCTTGCGCAGGCCGTGTACCCGTCCTCGGCGGCCAGGTGCAGCGCTGTGAGGCGGGCGGGCCCGAAGCGCGCGCGGGCGTCGGCCCCGTTCCGCAGCAGCAGGCTTGCGCACACCGTCGAACCGAGTGCCGCGGCCACGTGCAGCGGAGTTTCCGTGAAAACCTGCAATATACGCAATGAAGACACCGCTTGAGACAAATTACAGTGTTCGGGCCTTTTTAATCCTTGTGGATCTATCTGAATATATGTACATACATAAATTTCAGATTTTTTCCTCACTGTTATAATAATATATAACCTAAGATAAGATAACCTTGTCAGAAATGGTCACAGTAGGTCTGACAATTCAATATTCGTCAATAATCTTAATATATAATAATTAACGTTTCTTTGTTTGACCCTTGTGCGTTCATAAACCATTCAACCGATTGCGTTACACTGGAGTAGTGTGGTTTAATCATATTAACTAAAACACAAATAGGACCTAATCGTACTGACTGGTGAAACTTTACAAAATGCTTTTGTGGAGCATTCTTGTTAGGTTCATTTATTTCGGATTTTGTATGTTTTTATGTGATACCAATTTACGTGGAAGCAATGCAACTGACCTGTGGAGTGTCAGCTCTCGCCCCGCTCTTCAGCAACTCCTCCACGCAATCTGCAGCTTCGCTTTGTACCGCATAATGTAGTGGCGAGCGGTCATTGATGCCTGCATTCACATCTGCGCCGTGTTTGACAAGTATCTGAATGAAGAAGACCAATATACAACATGTGATGACAGTGATTTGATATTCATTTAGCTTGACATCATTAACGGCTCCATTTTAACCTCTCCATCTATCTCTTAATTACTTGTAACAGAAAGAGGAATTACGACGGAGACAGGACTACATTTTTATTCTCCTACCTGTATGCATTCAATACTTTTAGCGCTTGCAGCACAGTGAAGGGGTGTTGCCTTGCTCGCTTTGTCCCAAGCGCTCGCGGGAGATCCGTGCTCTAACATTAACTTCACGCATTCTGCGCTGCCGACAAGTGCCGCTAGATGTAGTCCATTCCTGAAACCGTATCACCACATTAGTTTTATAATAATGACAATAAAATCACTTTGTTTTTATTCCATTTATTAGGCTGTGTATACATACATGTAACAATACGCCCAAGAACCATGAATTATGGAAAAGGAACGAAGTAACTGCAAGTGGCGTTCGCGCCGTTTGTTGCTTCATTCCTTTTGGAATCCTTTTTTCTTAGGTGCGCTGCGAATTCTAAAAAACCTACACTATTTAGGGCCCTCGAGTGTTCAATCACCTTTGTTTGAACATTTCTAGCCATTTTACTGATGTAAAATGCTGGACAATCATTACATTTAGGTTTAAATTATTTTATTTTTTAATTGATAATCTAATGTTTAAGACTTAAGTTTTTATCAATTAAAAAATAATCAATATTTGACGAGTTAAAGTATTTCACCAAAAAAATATAGACATAATATGTCTCGACGCCACCTAGTGAGAAAGTTAGCACTTACATGCCTTTCTCATATAAAAATAAAGTTGGTTGTTTGCAGGTGAAAAAATGTAATAAGCGGTAATTGTTTAATGAAACACCAGGTATATATTGAATCATTTGGCGGGTAGGAGGTAACCCGCTGTAGCTTAATGATAGAGCTCCTGACCAGCAATCAGAAGGGTGCAGGTTCGAGTCCCGTCAGCGACATGTATCTTTTCTCGGGAGATTCTTTCAATATGGACGAGTGTTTCAGGCTAATAATTATTGCTTATAATATTTGTTAAATTATTTTCTTTATCTTTAGAATTTAGTTTACCTAGATCATTATTAGGGTAAAAGAAAGCTTTAATTTATGTAAGTAATTTTGAAACACAATAGGATGCAAAAAATATTTTTTATTAAAATTCTACGCTAACCGTTAGTTTTAGTTACAATCACCACTAAGCAATGAGACGCTACAACATAATTTTGACGATTAGTTTGTTATTTCCTGATGCACATTAGTCTTGAGTGGGCATTATTTGTAAAGGTGTTTTAACAAATCAACTTCTCACCTGCCCTGTGGGTCCAGCAGCAGGGGGTCCGCACCCCCCTCGAGGAGCAGTCGCAGAGCGGGGGCGTTTCCCAGCCAGCAGGCCCACAGCAGCGAGACCCCCGCGGCCCCGGGGAGCGCCAGGGCTTCCTCGGCCCGGTCCGCGCATACCATTTGACCAGCGCCCCATGTGTCCAGGCCCTTGAGGCTCTCCACTATCTCGTCTATAGGGACACAAAATCAACCATAAATTTTTTTATGTAAAGAAGATACGTCCATTCATTCTAACAGGGAAATGAAACACATGAAAAACATGAAAACTTGTGGCCAGTTCAGTAAGGGTGCTTCATTGAAGCCAGAGTTAAGTTAGCTTCTCAGAAGCAGGGGAAATTATTGTATCAAATCGATCGTCAAGTTGATTAGTCTGACATCTCCAAATACTAAGTTTTGAGCACAGACATATTATTCATAGACTTGAGAATCAGGGAGAGGGGTAATAACCATCTGTAGCGGGCGGAGAGGGATGAGTTGACGGTAACGATATGTGATTCGTTAATCCTTCAATATGACAGTATATAGGCATCACGCATTATAATATCACCATTTAGCTCTTAAAAGTAAAATCTGCTTTTGAATGAATAGACCTTTTTACATGGGAGCGCGAATTGTTCGCCCGGTTTGAACAAACTTGTGTAATCCATATAAAATGAAGAAAGGTTCGCTTGTTTTGAGAGTCGAATATTTTGTTACCGTGTTAAGTTAAGAGGCTAGACTTTGAACGACACGCGGAACACCCGCGTCTGTCATTCTGTCCCGCTCACAATAAGCTCACGCACACTTACAATACATGGGAATGCGAAATGTGCGAATGAGACAACGCCCAAATTTACCTACAGAAAACGCTCGAAAAGGGGTTTATGGAGAATACACTTTTCTACACCGAAACTTTCACGAAATTGAAATTTTAAAAAATATACATTTTTTAGAAAGAAGAAGCTACGTCGGTAGCTTTTTATAATTTTATAATTCTTTATGAGAGTTGAGTTAGCAGCACTTTTTCTTTGAATAATATTTTTTGATAAATCGTACATGTTTGACAGTGAATGTTTACGTTAATACGAAACGCATCGAAAATTCGAAAACATACCAACATAGTTTTCACCCTCTAGAAGGCAGTATAAAAAAATATATTCATTTTGTGTAATTTTCGATGTAGAAAAGTGTTTTTTCCCGGGCGTCCTTTTTGTATGGGCCGAAAAGCGAAGTCTATCGTCTTAAGACACTTTTACAAATGTTTCATAATTTACTTATCACAGTAAACTGCAACGTGCACACGACGGGACCGGGAATTTCGCTTCATGTCAAAAACTGATCATATTATATGATGTGAATAAGCTTAAAATAATGACAAATAATGCCTGCATATGGAAGGTAATACGACAATTGGGTTTATACTCTTTTTCACTTCTATTTTTACATGTTTTAATAGCACAAGTTACCATGTTATTTCGTAAAATGTACCGATAAGAGCTCAACGCTAGTCCGCACAAGAATGATGACGTCACATTTTCTAGATTCACGCGAACCTATACGCCAGCCCGGCCGGTTCCATGGAACCCAGAATTAAGGAGGGGGAAATAATACGCTTTTATCACTTAGGGCAGGTCTATACATATTCATATGTCTATGGTTTTGAGATAATGATAAAAGCAAAATAATAAAAATAAATACTGTAAACATCATTATCATAAATTACTAATTATATATAAATTTCATTATCATAAATTCATTGCTGCATTAACTGTAAACCTCATTATCATTAATTATTATATTATCAGTAAACGTACTTCATTACCTTAAATTATATAATCTGCAAAATTCACCCACCATAACACAGGGACATCCCTAGCATGGCGGACGAAATAACACAATATCTACACTATGTTTAAAATTCTTTTAACCCCTAAAAAATTGGCGTATTTTGGCAGAGGCTAAAAATATTCCCGCTTTGCAATAAAATCCAAATAAATGGAACATTTGTTAACGTATTCGAAAACTAAAAACTGTTTTCGAAAGGTGATGAAATAGGCTTTCAAATTTCTATATTAAAAATTACCATGTATTTTGAAAAAAAATAAAACACATACTTATTTCATTAGATAAATGAATTATAAACCTTACTGTCACCTCACTTTTTTTCATTTCATCTAAAAAAAATTCTTAAAAATTGCTTTGGTTTCAGAAATGGGTAAATTTTAATTTTTTGTGATTTTCTTTTAGATTTGAATATATAGTTTGTTGAATTCTCTTTCCAATACCGTTTAGATCACATTTCTGACTATGATAGTAAGGGAAAAACAACGATTTCTGTGAGACCTATGTGAGCTGGGACAAGTATGGTCTCTTGTGATTAAACGGGTTAATAAATAAGTAAATATTTGAATGCTCACCATAAATCAAATATTATATACAGGTGTCCGTGTTTTACATTATAAATATGATATATAATAACACCGGGATGTATAATGGTCCGGTACATTAATAAGACATTTTGAAATGTTCTACTAGTGATCCAGAAAACATCAATATATCACAAGAGTCCCAACTGCTCCCGTGTGGAGCCAGTGAGTATATGGCATCCCCAATTGGGGTATGTTGTGAGGCTATATATATGTATGCTGTGTTGTCACAATTCGACCAAATAAAATGTACTTGCTCACGCCGGATTTGAACCCGCGACCTTCGGATTGCTATTGCTATCGAGGGGTAAGGCTCTCGCCTAGCAATCCGAATACCTTTCCGGGAGTGGCAATTCCTGTAAAAGCGCACTTTACACAAAAATTACACAAAACTGCGCTATGCAAATGTTACGTAATTATTATCATCATTAAAAGGGGTATAGTCATTATGAAACAATTTTTCTTCGAGTTTTAATTTTATATTTTCAACTACAATTTAATATTTTTGGAAAAAAATTATCATTTTCGGGATAAGTATTTTTAATAAACAGTGTTAAATTATGATAAAAACAGATGTTTTAATACAGTTAAATAGGTAGTTATTTATATAATGTAAATATTCGTTGATATCAAAGTATAAGTTCTCCATTTCCACCAGTAAATCAAGCTCGAAGTAATCTGCTAATAATAGAACATAGTGGAGAGGGGAAGGAGATGGGTAGAGGAAGGTAGGGAAGTACCTGGCCATTAAGATCTAGTCACCAAACACGGCTAAAGCCATTTAAAGCAACGTTAGCAACGTTTCAATTCTGAATGGTGGTTTTACACCAGGGAGATACTGAGAGTATCTTCCACTCTGGAACGTGCCGAAAATATACTATATATCATTATAATTAATTCATTGTGAAATAACACAAATTAATTCAATTAAATTCATTTGTGCGCGCTGAGTTCGAACCCGCGACCTTCGGATTGGGAGTCGACAGCCTTACCGCTCGACCATGCCGGCCGTTTAATTCACTACAAGATTTTTCTGCATTATATTTGATTTGGTTTTGTTTATGTTAACTTTTACATATGTATGTATGTGTGCATGCTCAACTCAAATTTCGATTTTTCGGAGATGTCTGACTAATCAACTAAAGACGATCGATATCCTAAACATGTCGATCTTAATCACGCCTAGAAAGTGAATAATTTGTCTTTATTTAGATTTCGCCTTAATAAATCGTGTGTTCCGTTTAATAGGCTAGACTTTGAACGACACACGGAACACCCGCGTCTGTCATTCTGTCCCGCTCACAATAAGCTCACGCACACTTACAATACATGCGAATGCGAAATGTGCGAATGAGACAACGCTCAAATTTACCTACAGAAATCGCTCGAAAAGGGGTTTATGGAGAATACACTTTTCTACACCGAAACTTTCACGAAATTGAAATTTAAAAAAAATAATATTTTTTAGAAAGAAGAAGCTACGTCGGTAGCTTTTTATAATTTTATAATTCTTTATGAGAGTTGAGTTAGCAGCACTTTTTCCTTAAATAATATTTTTTGATAAATCGTACATGTTTGACAGTGAATGTTTACGTTAATACGAAACGCATCGAAAATTCGAAAACATACCGACATAGTTTTTACCCTTTGAAAGGCAGTATAAAAAAATGTATTCATTTTGTGCAATTTTCGATGTAGAAAAGTGTTTTTTCCCGGGCGTCCTTTTTGTATGGGCCGAAAAGCGAAGTCTATCGTCTTAAGACGCGTGTTTGTATTTGCTCAAATTCTGGAAATTTCTCACATTTTGTCAGAAAGGCGAGTCCGGTGAGTGGGTGAGTGGGTGAATGGTGTTGGTAATTCCTTTGAAGTGACGGCCGCTGCCTTCGGACGTTGGGTTTTACGTCGCGCGTCGGACGATATTGACTCATGGCCTCCTACCACTGTTATTTCAAATAATAGCGATTTTAATTGATAGCTGTATATATTTACGGAACCTTTGGTCATGATTTGAGACTAGGCTAAACATTGTTCTCAGCTTCTAAACAATCGCACAGGAAAGAGATGAAAGTGATTTTTTTATTGCTTTTTTTATGTTCAGACTAGTTTGACGGCCTCCGTAGTCGAAGGGCAAAGCTCTCGATTAGCGATCCGGAAGACGCGGGTTCAAATCCTGGCGTGCGCAAGTAAATTTGGTTTGATTTGTGTCATTTCACAATTTAATCAAATAAAAATAATAATAGTATATTTTGCGGACGTATCTGCAGTTGTCCTAGGGAACGATGAGAAATTACCGACAATCGGTCGGTAACTTCATATCGATCGACCATGCTAGCACACCTGAGGCCCTAGCACGCTCGCTCTATAACGATCGATAGGATAACTATCGGGAACTTCTCATCGTTCCCTAGCATGACTACAGATCGCCAACGAATAAGTGACAGTTCACAATGACTAAGTGTCCTTAACATAATCGACGTCAACTGTTGTTTGTACGTTAGCGATGTGCAGTTGTCCTAGGGAACAATGAGAAGTTACCGATAGTTATCCTATCGATCGTTATAGAGCGAGCGTGCTAGAACCTCTGGTATTTATCTATTTGACACTACTAATATCATACCATAATTAACTTTTCACTAGCCAAAAGTTTAAATAGTTAAAAAAAATTTATATATTTTTAGTTTAAAATGTTTGACACCTCTGATATGTTCGAATTCTTCGGTGCTTCACTACAAAATGTAGCAATAACAATCCCGGCATTATTATTAGCCGGAGTTTCAGTAAGAATTCATTTGTACAAAAATTACTGATAAACACTGTACTTACCATTATAACTTTACATATACATATAAAATATAGTCATGGTAATAATCCGCTGCTATTTGCTACTCTACAGTGCTTATTTTGATTTTAAATATTTTTAATATTACATCCCCTTTATATTTTTTTAACTACTATACTTCTTATACTCTTTCATCTCTGCTATATTCTTCTAAACTCTCTTATATATATTTTTTGTCATTTACATTTCTTTATATGCTTTGATTTTGTTTCGTTTTGTATTATTATATTGTTCTTCTTACTTTCCTTTACATTATTTTATGTTCTTTTATATTCTATATCCACTGTTTAAAAAATCGGCCATCATAACACGGGCATGTGCCTAGTATGGCGGCCATAAAATCCACAAATGTTATATTTACCATTCAAAGAGTAAAGAAACATTAAAAAAAAATATTCTGCACACTGAAAGTCGGGTCAACTGGAAACTTGTGATAATCATCTTCATTAAAAAAATATGTTAAACTTGTAAACAAAATACTGACGCCCAATACCTACGGTATTAAAATTGACGCCCGTGAATACCATAAAATACTCAACCCAAAAATTATAATACTCCTAGTGACATTCCGCTAAGCTATATTAATATAAGCTCCCGACTTGCTGCTCCGTCGACTATGTTGTTGGCATACGTGCAAGCTTTTACAATAAAACAATGTCAATTTCATGCCACCGAATTCAATCGAACGCTTAGATTTTATACGATTCCTACAAGCAGTGCGCTTTAGTGCCGATTTCTATTTAATTGTTAAACATATAAATTTCCGCCGGCGAACGCTGCCTATAGATGCTTACAAGATTGGCGAAGCAGCCAGCAAACACAAAACTCTGCGTTGAATGATGCTACCCACGCTTCCCATTGTTTATGTTTTCCTCCTTATGTTGTGGTTTTCTCGTGATTTGCGGAGGAGTCAATTGACGTTTATATCGGCCGTTCTTTAAACTTTTTTCATACACGATCTTTACGACAATCGCTTAAATCGACATGTGTGGAAGCTCACTTCTATATAGGAAGCTAAATTTATGGCATGTATTGTGACCGTACTAAACATACTGACCTATAAACCTTTCCGCTAAATTGTAGAGTCAAGGGTTAATTAAATAACTGCTTTAATGGTTCAAGTACTCCGTGGTACAGTTTTGGATTAACCACATTTATTTGTGTTGAGAACACTGTCGATATATTACTGTCATATTATTTCACGGTTCATAAATATAATACTTAAGAAGATACCAATATATCTAATAGTTACACAATATTATAATTTCAGAACACTTTATTCACTTCGTAAGTAATCCTCGTCGTATAACCAGGAGTTCCTCAAGGCTCTCATTCTGTCCTAGATGTACCTAATCCTTTTTTGGTTGGTTTAGATAACCCACTCCCTTTTTCTTTAAATATTCTCTAAAAATGTGATTTTTTTTCAATATTTTAAAAATCCAGAAAAAATTGCAAGAGATGGCAGTTTTACTTCTAATTGATGATTTTATTTGCATAAAAAAGATACACAGTAGGTACGCATAAAAAAGTTTAAATATGTTTTCTGACCATGATCTTTCGTGTTAACGGCGAGGATTAATTTGTATGCCGAAAACGACCGCTCAGCAATATGTAACTGATGTGACTGAACTGTATTTAAAAAATCGGCAAACTGCTTCTTGATTCATCTATGTAGGCGGCAATTTCTTAAAGCTATTCTATACTTGGGTCCGATCCAAAAAGTTTTTCCACTTTTCCGCCATTTTTTCGGTGTTTTGTATTGATATGTTTGAAATACATTTCCTACTTATGACTGAGTATTTGATTTATGTGTTTGATGTTTACTAACCTGATGGCCATATGTCCCTCATAGGTCTCAGCCTGCTCCTGGCTATACAGTCCACTCCCGCCCCTTCCTCTTCGCTGCTGATGCTCTCTTCTCCATCTTCCTCTATTATCACGGTCGAGTCTTCTGTCTGGGCGTCGTCCTGACAACAAAAACAATTCAATTTAAAAAAACTATAATTCTTGTGTATCGATCCCTCGGATGCGGTGCCTCACCATTCACCTCCAGTCCTCAAACCTTCTCGTCTTTCTTCAATCCTCTTTCACGAAGTCACTTATAGTAGTAGCTTCCACTGGGGCACCCACTTGATCGTTATCTTCAAACGCTAATTTAATAATGCACTTACAATAAGCACTACAACATCAGTCTGGACTCGACCGTGCCTTCATTAGAATAGCATAACTACTAAATAGCAGTGTGCTAAAATGTATTTTATTTATTTTATGTAGCTGACAAATTACACAAATGCTCTAATAATAATCAGATACTCGTTAAATATGTTGTGGTTGGTTTTTAAGATAGCAGTTGTATTGTTGAAATCAATTATTTATTTGTTTATTGCAAAAAACTCTCGTCTCTGTGATAGAATATCCTATCTACCGGTATTTCAATGAAAGATGGAGGAACATCAGAGAAACTAGCATAATTGATCCTCCCGGCACATTGAAACACGCCAAACGCACCCCCAACATACTATGTACACGGTTGACATTTGTCACAAGAGAAATGGTCGCTTCTACGAGCTCGGCTGTCGAACGATTTGCCGGCCTCTGTGTTTTCTCCTTCCCACAACTCGGTTCTCTTCAAGACCCATGTTCATTCCTCTCCTCTATAAGATCCTCCACACACCATCTTCATAGATGATGTAGGCCCTACGGGAAATTATTTTCCTTGTGGAATTAATGTTAAAAAAAAATAACGCTTGAAAAAGATTTCAACTTCCAACAACTTACAAAGTCTACTGCCGAATATTTACTTCTTATCGACATTGGATATCCGATTGTTTGATATTATCTTTAAGATTGAGATATTCAATTATAAACAGTCTATTCACTTCTGAAAACCTATATACTTATTTTTCACCGGGTATATATCACGCGGAAACACTCACAGTTTTAACTTTTTTTTGCTTAAAATCAGATCAAATGAATTTGCACAAAACTTAAAAGGAAAAACAATCTATTAACTTCTATATCATTTATTTCTGCTCTACAAAACACGTTTGCGGTGGAATTTGAACGGAAAGGAAAAAAGGTCGACGACTAACTCCTTATACAGCACTACTATCTACTGTTCATCGGCCGACGAGCCATCACGAATGAACAACTTTGAAGGCTAATAAGGATCAGACAGAGTGTCTTGTAATATTGGTATTTATGTACAGTTTATAATATATATAATTTTTCTGCGAAAAGGTTTTTGTAACTTGGCTTTCAATGTTGATGTTAACCCTTTAAATTGCAGTCGTTGTTATTAATCTATATATATTATGTAACCTTCATTATAATATATAATCACCAAAAGTTAGGCATCAAATTATACGGCGATACATGGATACACGCAGGTAGGGATAATGGGTACCGTCACCCCGGAAAACATTTATTGGATTATCAACATCTCTTCCATATGTCACTCGAGTGGTTCGCTACGTTTGGTGACTTAGCAGGTGAGCCCGGGTTCATGGGGTGAGGTTTGTCCGGATCTTGGCGGCGGATACGTCTGCTCACCAACTTACCAACTGCGTGGCAGGTCGGATCGAGAGAAATTGAGGGAGACCTGTTGACCTCTCCAGCAAGACTCTCGGAATATCGCCTTGCACCGCAGTGGGAGAGATGTATATGTCCGTCACTCCTAGACACACTGACCCCCAGATTCGTAACTCATACTTTTTCCTTTCCAAAACTTTCCCTAAAAATACCCTCAATACGGCATCTCCAAAAATGACATAGGCCCTGAGGGGAATTATTTTCCTCAGGGCATCTTTTTTGGAACTAATGGAAAAAAAATACGTCAATCATTATTGTCGACTCAAATTAGATCACTTTGAACAGAACTTAGATCATTCAATATTTTTAGATTTTGCAAATTAAAATTATATTGTTGTTCTATTTCAGGTTATATTGCAATGATGAACGGTCCCATGATAACTCAGAATCAACTCAACTCAACATCACTTTGAAAATTTATTAAAAGCTATGAAAAAAAAAAAAAAAAATAGCCAATAGCCAATAGCCTAACCTAATGTGACCTATTTAACAATTTTTTTTATATATTTCTTTCATCACTAATGACTTTTCAAATGAGGTATTGAGTTGAATTCATTTTGATTTATCTTATTTATGATTTATGGTGTTGAGTTGAATTCATTCTGATTTATCCGATCACCGATAATTCACACTCTGATGCCTTTACATAAATGTTTAAAAATAATGACGTTATTCTGTTAATTCACATCTAAATATTATTTTGGTGACTGTTAGCAAATTGGTGACCAAATTACGTTGATGCACATCTAGGGCTGTCTGTTTCAACGCTAGCTACAGTAAAAGTTAGACTAACGGCCGCTGTTCCCAATCCTACTAATCAATTACTAAGCCAAAATTTTGCCTTAGTATTTGATTAGTGCACAACTACGCTTTTTCCAACACACGAGTATCGCTTAAGCATGCCTTAAGCATTTATCTTAACCTAAGGAAGCCGGACTAGTGGATTAAACTCGTTCCGGCCGCCTCAGTTTTGGACTAGTTCTTAAAAGTGTCAACAGAGTAGAAAAAATACCGCGAACACAATGTATGGTCGATGAAATATCACTTTGACAGAATACACAGTTTCGCGCTCATTTCACTTCTGTTGTATTGCGTTTATCAATTATCATTTTAATTAATATGGATTGAGAAGTTCGGATGCGTGCGGAGCAGAGACGAAAAACGGTTAATTTATGCGAAAAACTATGTCGTTTTCGAATATTCGCCAAGCCAAGTGTCAAGTCCAGTACCTACGGTCAAGCTGACACTTTATTTTATATACGTTTGTTTAAAAAATATAAAAAGTCAGTTTATGGATAAAAATATTTTAAATGATTTACGTGTATTAATAATAAATACAACAATTAACTCTATAATATTAATTTAACTTCGAAAGTTCTTACTTTGATGTCATTTTATTGTCTATGAGAGCGAGCGAGGCCATATAACATAAGATGTTTGGGAACAACATAAATCGAGCGTTACCCTACAAAATGCTTGGCTGATCGCGGCCTCAGATGAATCGATTTAAAAGTTAGGAACAGCGGCCGTAAAAGCAGTTACTAAAGTTAAATTTCTCCAAAATGCCTTTTTCAATCAATTTGACTGCTTGTTTTACGTCTAAAGTTACTCCGCCATAATGGCATATTTGACAGTTCTGTTGGAAGCTACAAAATTACGCGCTTCAAAATCGATTACTAATCAATCACTAATCATGAACAATTTTGTAGAAGATGATGAATTCCTCATCCAATATGTCTTGCATATATATTTAACTCCCTTAGTTAACACACAGAAAATAACAAATTTATTTGTTTTTTTTTTTAAATCAGAAAGATTGTTGCTAAGATTGCTGCTGTATTTATATTGGCGCAATGCTTCCGCTTTTCCATTAAGCACATAATTAATTCGTGTTTAATCATTATTCATTATCAATCTGCGGTCAGGATAATATATACATACACACAAACACACTACATAATATATTATATTATTATTCAGGCGATGTATTTGTGCCAGGTTTCCAAGTTTGTTTTCTACCATGTAGTATGTTGGTGTTTACTTTGGAATTGTGAGATTTTCCTCGTTGTTTATTATGAAGTCCTGTTTCCGTGAAATGCTTACGAGTCTTGTTATTTATACGTGATAATTGTAATCAATCAATGAGAAAATTCATGGTTTTCATTTCCGTTTACCTTCACTGAATTTCGAGTGAAAAATATTATAACTTTATGAATCATGTTTATATAGATCAACAAATATCGATTTTGTATACTATAACCACTGGAGCGACAGAGCAATTAAAATATTTTTTCTCGGAAAGGAAATTTTTCCGCCCACATTAAAAAAATCATACCTCCGAATTTAAATATGGAGACATACAAACTGGTTATAGTTCTATGTAGCCAATGAATTCCCCCACCTTTGTCTGTTATCACATATTTGTAGGATTTATAAAAATAAATATTTAACCTTAAAACATTAGAATCTAGAGAAAATTTATTTTGTTATATTTTGAATGTATAATACATTATATAGTCGTTTTAATTTTTTTTTTTAAATGAAAATTTGCCACATTTTGGCAAGAAAGCAATCCGAGGTTTTGGAAATGGTGGCATAATGTGGCAAAAAGCGTTTGAGTGGATAAACGAGTGCAACTATGACGCAAATGTGAATGGAAGAAGAAGTTGTGGACACCCGAGGAAGACATGATACGATCAAGTGAACCAGATACTTGAGTCGAGCCATGTCAGGAGTCGAAATAATAGAAGAGCATGTATGAGAAGATGTATGAATGTGAATGAAGCAAGGAGTGTATGCCAAGACCGAGTTGTTTGGCGGTCCGTCCTCTCTGCCTACCCCTGCGGGGAAACGGCGTGATGGTTAATTAGTTAGTTAATTTGAAGGGCGGTATGTGTAAAATGTCTAAACGCTCCGTGTTTGGCCAGACGAGCTCTGACGTCATCGGAACCCACGCCACTATAGCTACGACAGATAGGGCTTTATATTAGGTAGTTATCCTTATAATAGTAGGAACTTAACAATTATCTATGAACTATCTTTATATTCGTAGGAATCCTAACAACCGAATCTTAAAAACTAATTAAAATAAAATAAAAACTTTTGAAAATCGAATATAGTTAGTCGTACTAACCTATTTATTTTAATAAGATGTTAAATGACATAATTTGATATATTTTTGGGGTATTATGCCGCGCTGCGCTAACTCCTTCTTTAGCCAACGTTTCGGACAGCATTACAGTGTCCATCATCAGGGGCGATGAGTGTGTGTGAGTAGTGTGTAATGGGCAAATGCACATCTGATGATGGACACTGTAATGATGTCCGAAATGTTGGCTAAAGGAGGTAGTGCAATATGGGTTAATACCCCAAAAATAAATCACGATTATTATAATATGGAGAACGATGATTTGATTAAAAAAAATTTACTGGATTTCCTCACTTTTTTGTATTTGAAGGGTTAATTTAACTTATTTTTAGAGTACCTAGTAGGTACTTACATACGTTACCTACCTCGAGTAAATATTTGTATTTTTTTTTTTGTCCACATAAAATACAATTTCCCACAAAGATATCCACTGTTGGCCGACCTATCGCAATCTACAATGCGCTTCTTTCATATTTCAGTACAGTACGCCGTAGGTGTTTACCTATTAAGTATACAAAGTGCGGCTATCAAATACACTGCTACAGAAGAAGTACTAACTTGTTTAAAGTTTCAACCAATTTTTTTTTATACATTATATAAGTATAAAATACTGCCCAGTGGTTTCGCATAAATTCATTGTGTAACATTGTCATTTGATTTATTTATTAGCCATTTTATTTATTTGTTATCATTTGAAGGGTACCCGTTATACGCCGATTAACAACATAATAATTAATAATTGTCCTCTTCGCTGATCTCAATTTGTTTAAATGCTGAAACGGACCTAGAATCGGCATTTATCGAGAACCTTTCAATTCTCAAAAAACAAAATTGCGCTGAGTGGCTATTTGATGATTTTGTCCCACGTGAATTTCTGCCAAATCACTGGGCCTAAAGATCGGTTGTTTCACAGAATTTGAACAATTCGTCTAATTTTCGAGTTCTGTGAAAGTCCTATTTAATTTCTGTTATTATCCATTTATGAACTGTGAAATAACCGAAACATGATGAAATAATAGTAGAACTTTAATAGTAGGTACTTAAATTTGAACATGAAATTTCGTGAATTGTTAAAATTCTGTGAAACATCCCGCCCTAATTGTTTATCCGGCTTGACACCGCAAAGTATTTACAGTCTGTTAAAGCCAAATGATATACTTTGGCTGTCATTGCTGGAAAAAAAAAATTTACTTCGAAATTGTAAATATTGTGTTTTACCGTTAAGAAATAAAGGTTTTTTTATTTGATATGTAAATCGTTGAGTTCCAATATCCTCCCTAATGATTTCTTGTTGAAAATGAGTTGTTAATGCCATATTGTGTTTTCTAACCAGGAATGTAATGCTGTTGTTATTATTTCCAAATTCCTCCTAGTTTCTTTATAAATCGTGTTTAAATATCGACCTTCCAAAATTTTCAGTTCAAAATACTCCGTAATTGTAACGAATTACTAACAGAGTATTTTGAATCAGTAGTCAGTATTTCAACAAACTCAAAATGATCACCATTTTCTTTCCATACAAATTTGGTCGTTTGGTTAATTTTTGTCATGCTTATTCTATTAATTTCTCAATAAAACAAAAAAAAAACTGGAATCTTGAAAACTCATCGGCCCACACGTTTTTCTTGATTTAGGTACTCAAAAGTATGAAAATTCATAAGGGAGGGTTTTGGAACTCAACGATTCATGTAATGTCTTGCAAATCGTTTGGTTATCTAAGTTTTTTATAAAGCCATCAATACAAGCGTGTAAATAAACAACAGAATCAATATTGATTTTGTATCATTTCAAAGAAGTTCCGCAAAATTACATTCCCCTTTGAGTACGGTCATTACCTGGAAATCGGTTTATTTGTTAGACGGCCTCCGTGGCCGAGGGATAAGGCTCTCAACTAGCAATTTGAAGGTCACATGTTCAAATCCCAGCGTGCGCAAATAAACTTTATTTGATTGAATAGTGTTCTTTCACAATTCAATCATATAAAATTATATAAGGTAAATTTGCGGCACGTTCCAGAGTGGATAATACTCTCAGTAAGACCACCATTCAGATTTGAAACGTTGCTTCAAATGGCTTTAGCCGTGTGTTGTGACCAGATCTGAATAATCAGGTACTTCCTACCTTCCTCTTTCTCATCTCCTTCCGCTCCCCACTACCTTTAGACTCACAATACCCCAATTGGTGATGTCATAGTCTCACTGGCTCCAGACGGATACAGTTGGGAGTGTTGGGACTCTTGTCTGGTACATACGTAAAAATAAAAGTATGGACCCACTTATCTGACCAAGATCTTTTCCATCTCTGTCGAAACACTGGTTCTTTGCTCGAGTGATGAAATAGCCTACAGAATTCATTATTTATTTTGACTATATTTTATACTTGAATTCATTTTATTTTGAATTTGAATTGATTTTATTTTGAATTGATTTTATTTTTAATTGGAATTTGAATTGATTTTATTTTGAATTTGAATTGATTATATTTTATTTGAATTGATTCAATTAGTAAGATTAGATATGTATTAAGATTATTGGCTTTAATTTGAATTCCAATTTACATTATTAATATATTAGGTATTATTTATATTGTGTATGTTGAATTAGAGATTTGGTTTGATTATTTTGTATGTAATTTAATTTAATTGTATTTATTTTATCTTAATTTAATTTTTTATTTTATTTTCTGTCTTACATTGGAGGCACTGCTGAAAACCAGCTGCATTCCTGGGTAAATCCTGAATTGCAGCTGAGCTGTGACCTTTTCGTCAATAGAACCAATGAGTAATCAAAAATGTGTAATATTGAAAAAAAAATTAAAAAACGTGTAAATTATATCAGAAAACCTCGTCAAACACGTTACTACTGCGTAGAGTAAAAACAGCGATCGTAGTAAAAGTATATATACGGTGTACGTTTACTGACGTCTCAACCGTGAAGGTCAATTATTTGTACCTAAGTAATCGTATTTATGAAATAATTGAGTACGTAATGTAATTTAAATTTCTAATGAATCGGTTTCTCGGCTTTTCAGTCTATATAAAAAATATACATAATGTCGTAAGAAGTGCCTACTTATGATTAAAAGTAAACGGTTTTTTTGTCATTAGAACATTTCTTATGTTTTTGTTTATTTATTTATTTATTCACGCCCTATTTGGATATTTTTTGAAATTTAATGTAAAGGTTCCCACCATCCTATAAGAATATTATTAACATTCACATAATTCCTGCAGAATAAATAAAGAATCCAAAATAATCACGATGAGCAAATATAAAATTACATATAAATGCCTACTTATTATGAAGAGGAACGGTTGCGCGGTATTTTTCATAGAAAATTTTAATTTGGATTTGAGGCCAAACTATTTAATCAACCTGAAAATGTATGGTTTTAATTATAAGTCATAAGTTATAGCAAATACCTAGTTAGGATGTGTGTTACTTTATGTATTAGTCATTTAAACTATAAAATTTATGCCATTGAAGGTTTCAATTTTTCATGATTTTATAGGCAAATTTTATTTTAAAAGTTGTCAAAATTTTGTTATTATTAAAAAATTAATCTTGCCCAACAAGTTATGTAAATATAATAAAATATAAATAACAAAATAAAGCATTATAAAAAGCGGGTATCGGTAGAATTTTAAAATTTATTTGCGATAAATCTGTGTTCAAAAGTAATTCAGTCGTTTTAAATTTTAAATTTAAGCCCTTCAAAATGCTTTTCGTCCCCATTTATAATTTATTTTATGTTTGATCGTATTTGCATAGTAGGTAAGGTATAATTATTTTTTTTAATAATTATCATTTACTCATAAATTTCTAAAATCATAAAAATAGAGTACTTTAAGAGCGATTGACCAGCAGCTGAGAATAAAGGTTTAAAAATGCTTGTAACTGTACAGGGAGGTTCCAATAAGAAAGATCGATTATTCCCCTATCAAATTTTTTAAATTAAAAATTTAATATCGGTTTTTTTTTCATTAAAAACTTGCTTTAATATATACCTACATTCAAGTAAGCAATAAAAATGCTCATAACGCACAATGGTAAATTTTTAAATATCGTGTACTTCTTGTAAGTATTTTTTGGTCATAAGTATTTATGATTTTTCAATAATGTCTAAACAAAATAACTGGTTGGGCATTTACACAGCTACACTTACATACATACACCTATACAAACCTATACACATGCATGAATTGCTGTACTTGTAGCTAGTATTGTCACATTTCCTTCCTACCCTTCCATATAAATCTGTCACTTTTTCCTGTTACCCACATCAGTCAATAATCGACCTTCATTGCGTGAACATCCGCATTATTTACCCGCATCCGCATTTTTCGCTATTGACCGCTGCAGAGAAGAAACATACCGAACAAAATATTAACACAGTGCAATAAAACCGGCCAAAATGAAGAAAGTACAAGTCCCGCAGTGAGTAATTCTCACCTTTTCCTTATGTGTTTACCTTCTACTTGTGCAGTGGTTCAAACACATAACATACACATTTCAAGGTCCTTCGTTTAAAAAACTACACAAAACACGCATCAATAACTGTGTAAAAAAAATTTGAGATATTTTAGTTTGTAAGAGACCATAAATAAATAGAAAAACTGGTCAGGTATTTTTGTCACAAAACATGTTTGGATTTATTTTTTAATGATTTTAATTTAACTAAAATTAAAATTCTGAAAACTGTGTTGACCAGATTATGTATTGATTTTGTTTTATGATTATATACGATTTGAAATTTGTGTTGTTTAATAGAATCTAACGTTTGACAATTGAACAAATCTGCAAACGACGAACTATATAACCTTAGTATATTAAAAATACACTTAGTTTTTAAAAATTTAAAACTGCATGTACCAGATAAAATAACAATCTTTCAAAAACAATTTATGTTTTTTTTTTTGTAAAAAAAGAGTCAATACGTCTAGAATTTGATTTAAAAATGACTAATTTCCGGTATTCTTTGGTAAAACCCTGTTAATGGTCTATGTGTAAATCATAAATAAAGAAAGTAGCACATATCCGTACTTACTAGATATTTTGTTTAAACATTTTTGTTTCAAAAAATAATTAATCAGTTTGGGTGAAGTATTTTGGCCTCAAATCCAAATTTATATTTAGTCGAAAAAGGCAGCGCAGCTGTCCCTCTTAAAATAACCCAGGTCCGGGGCATACGTCATGCCTATGTCTACCTACGTTAAATTGTAGTGAAAACAAGCTTATGTGCCCAAGCGGTTAACAATAAGGTTTAATACTTACAACTTCGTGTTTTAAAAAATCCATGTTTATTGTATCCATAGTGTTGGCCATATAATTTCATCTACATTGTTGGCGATTTTCTTGCTGATCTCTTCCACCACGTCACAAAACTTTTTTAATTAATTATTTTTTCAATTCACTCACTATTATTTCACTTGTTACTATATTAATTTGGTTTGTCATTTTAGTAACGTATATTATCACGTCGCACATGTATTATTTTCATATTATGAGTAACATTTTTTTATATCTAAAGGCAAATAATAAATAAAAATAATTTATTTATGAACTCGTACTTTTACTTATAATCTATTGCGTTGACATCATCGACGTTTGCTTTTTATATATTTTATCCGTTGTTTGTTTCGACAAGAAGCCTGCAGACCAGGGGTGTTACGAATATATTTACATCCGCATTCGCAAATGCGGAAATATTCGCATTAATCCAGACATCTTCATCCGCATCTGTATCAATTAATACGGGGCTTTTACAGATGCGGATTCATATTTGCAACAAGTAAAGACATGCGTAATGAAAGGGCCAGAGTGGCGTGTGCCTCGCGCGTGTTTGCTAGTTGCTATCTTCGTTGAACGAAGATAGCAATTGGCCCGAAGTTCGTTCGCTAACTGAACAATGGGGAGGCACATATTGGTGACAAGATCCTACAGGTTTTGTTTGTTTTGTTTAAGTTATCGACGTGATTCCCATTGTGAATTAATTACGATGTTTGTTTGCTGGTTTATCCAAGTTTTTTCCGAGGTTGATGAATATTTCGATATTGAGCGAAAAAGTAAATAAAAATGCCGCCACTAATAAAAAGCAGAATCTGAACTTAAAACCACAGTTTGTATTGCGATTTATTAAATAGAATTCAATAAATTTTCAAATTTAATTATTAAACTTTTTTTTTTCATTATAAAATTCTAGACTCAAAATGCTAATAAGTATTAATTACTAAAAACTGTTTTATTCTCAAAATATGATTGTTTAAAACACATTAAAATTATATCGATTTTCACATATTTATGTACTTAAAATTGGAATATCTTTAAAAAATCCTGAAATCTGCATCTGCTGCCGCGGATGTAACCCTCTAATAATCCGCATCCGCGGTTGTCAAAATTTTTGCATCCGTAACAACCCTGCTGCAGACAACTATCTCACCTAAGATCTTGAAACTTAATTACATAATTACTATGATCTTGTGAACGAATTGAATTCTTTGAACAATTAAACGGGAAGGCTGAGGTAACAGTCATTGTCATTAATTTAATCATTGTGTCCTTTTTTTAAAACTTGCTGAAGAGTTTCCTCGACTGGCAGAGGTCACCTTTCTAGTTCCGCGATACAAACAACAAACTTGGTTTTATTACAAATTAATGATTGAGAAATTTCCCCAGATTTAGGGGACAATTTTTTTTTTCAAATGGGAAATAACCACAAACTCTAGGGAAATTTTGAACCCAGATTTTTTAACCGCTACTTTTTTTTACATAATATGAAAAAATTATTGGCATCACGAGTAAACAATGTTTTAAAAAAAATAATTATTTTAATAAAAGAAATACAAGTCTTCCGTTAACGTAGTTAATTTAGGCATTTATATTTTTCAGTTAATGTTTGAATAGCGCTTTGATACTTTAACCATCATATTAATCGACCTTTTTTTTATGCCTTTAAATCCTTAAAAAATATATTTTAAGCCGAATCACATAGCTGTCACATCATGATATCCAACTACACCAGCGCCATCTGCTTCAAGCTTTCCAGATTACATGCCATTGCTTGGGATGTTGATTTTTTCAATGCGCATTGTTTCAAACAGACCATCTTTAGAATACGCCAAGGAATTACGCTATTAATTGTACAAAGACGTGTTTTTATTTGAATTTTCGATGATTAAACAAAAACAGATCGTCATTGTTTGTCTGTGTGTGGGTGCCGGTTGTGAAAAACCAGCAATATCGGGTTTTGAAATTAAGAAGCCTTGAAGACAGCAGTGCTCTTCAAACTTTTTATACCGATGAAAAAAAAAGTAATAATTATGTATAGTATTACTAACGCGACCATTTATTTTTCCCCCCAAACCGGGACACCGAAAAAAGGGTAGGTACTTAATAATAATAATAAATTTTCATAACACATATAGCGCTGTTTTCGCGTAAAATCGCCTGAAGGGCGCTGTACAAAAGAGGCTAGATTACAGTTCATCTTGCAGCTACAAACGCATGGACCATTGAAATTTTAAACCCTTATTCAAAAAAGCCAGAGATTTTTTTTTTACTAATAGGTACTTGAAATAAAGCAACATGTTATAGTAAAAATGTTTTTGACTAAAATTAGCATGGATTTTATGAGTAAATTTACTTTACTGTGTAGAAGGCTAGATCAAAACTCGTCTTGTTTCTACCGCCAGGATTCTTATTTGCGCGCTTTTTTATATTTTTAAAAATCCCACTGCGAGTGTCCTTCTTTTCGAAAACGGGACATTTTTGCGTCCCGAAGCTGTGATCGAGGACACCGGGACACGCTACCTGAAAACGGGACAGTCCCGGCGAAAACGGGACGTCTGGTCACATTAAGTATTACAGAATTATTAAAAATTTTAAACATGCACTTTTAAAAAATAATAGATTATCTAGTTTGTATACTGAACGTATCTGTTGATGGCGTTCAAACCAGGCAATTTTAAAGATATTCTGAGGGTCCCTAGCTCCTAAAAAGAAGTAACTTATCAAAAAAGCAAAACGTACCGACATTCTAATGGTCGATATCTATATTACATTAAAAAGTATTTACAGTAGTGTCAAAATCCCGAGATGAAATTGAGAAATACTTTAGTACGGCAAAACGCCGCCCGCTCAAGGGAGTTATTTAAATATGTAGGTACCACAGCAGTTTGGTCAACCGTTTGTTAACGTTTACCAAAATAATATTTGGATTTGAAATAACAATGGAACGTGATTTTTTTTAAACGCCGCCTTTTTCCTCTTAAGTATGTAACTAAATGTATTTTTTTTATATAAAATCTTTTCCCACGACCCCTGCATTATACTATAGATTGGCCATGGAGTAAATTGAACATACCATGACGTGATAAGAAGTCATAGCTTAAACTTGAAACTTTGGTAACCACTGATTAAGAACAGAAGCGTGATTTCTTCGTCATGAAGGTCTACAAGTGCAGACTACGCCGATAGATATGCTAATATGTCCATGTGAGGAAATGTTTAATTTTAAAATTTACACTAGCCTAGAGTGCACTTGACGAGGCTTTTTACAGGTTGCTTGATTGCAATTCATTTCTGATTATATTTTTTCTACAATTTTCTATAATTTCTTTGGGAGCCATTGCGTATTGGGTGAGTTTTTGGTGCAGTGCACGTAAAAGTGGTTAACCTTGGCTCCGATGCAAAGTTACCATGTCTTTCAACCGAAAACAAGGTCGACCAATTGTGAATCATCGTTTTTGATTTACACATATAAAGGTTCGAAGTATATCCCTAATATACGTCTGTAAGTGTAATGTTAAATAATAAATTGCACGTTTTCAAACAAGCTCCTACGAATTGAAAGTAAAAATAAAAACTGAAGTTATGTATTGATTTAAAAAAATAGATCTTATGGTGCTTATGGACTTCTTCTCTGCTGTTATATTGTAAAATATCAAATAGCCAAACAGTCTGTATATATATTCACCGTGTTCCACGCTCATACCGCGAAACTTTAACGTACGAGATAATTTATGATAATTTAAGAAAAAAAAACTAAAAAAGTTTCTTAATCAAAACATTTCTAATTATTAAAAAATATATTTTATAAAAATTGACTAGTGTACCTAATCGTTGTAAGAGTTCGGATAATTGCGGATTCGGTTAATGAATTGGCCACCCACAAATTTCCCCTAGTGGAAAGAAAAACTACTTGTAAAAGTGTGTTTATACGAACGCTTTGTATACCACACAAAAATGTGTAATTTAACATAACTTTTTTATTTGGGCACAAATGAAAAATAAACATTTTTCACAAATGAAAAAAAAAGTTTTTCAAGAATAATCAATCTACCCCCAAAGTTTCGCTGTATGAGCGTTGGAACACGGTGAATATTCATTGAATTTATAATCAAGAATATGCTCACTCCTTCCCATTCCCAGCAGGCATTTCCAATACCCAAAAAACACTGCTCCGGGACAGAGGTACTCCTGACTGGGTGGTCATAATAAAGTGTGATGCCGAATTTCCAAATAAGTATTAACTATGTAGTAAAAGCACGGATAGAAACAGTACACAAATAATTTTCGTTTGCTCCTGCCACCAGTATATAATTTTTACTGCCCATTTCGCTTGCCAAAGTTGCGGTTATCTTTCTTTTATTGAAGATAGCTATCGAAGTTTGAGCGAAAACGGCTGCGTGGCCTTTTTCATTATATTGTTAAATTTGGATGTGAGGCCAAAATAACCAACCGAAGTGAAAAAAAAATTTTTTTAATCAAAAGATAAATGGAATACCTACTTATTTATTTGTGTTTTAAATTATAAAATATATGCCATTATGAACTATTTTTTCTTGATTTTATGGGCGAGCTTGGCATCTGTGAGTTAATCATAATTATTTTTAGAAATAATTTTGTTCTATTTTCTATTTACGAATATGATATTTTATAAAATCAAAAAAATTTTGTATATTAAAAAAGTATTTTGACGAGCATAAATATTATTATCGCCCTTGAGAGGTGATTTCTCACAAAAACGACGCTCTACAAATTATCCAATTATTATTATTATTATTTCTTCAATATTTGCAAAATTACTTTGTGGCATAAATGAAACAAATTACTTTGTGTAAAATTAATAATAATAATTACTTTGATTAGTAATTAAAGTTAATAATAATAATTACTTTGATTATTGGTTAACACAAAGTAATTTGTTTCATTTAAATAAATATTATTATTCAATAATATTTTTATTCAATTTATAAAAACGGTTTATTTATTAACAATTTCTGCCATGTAATTATTATTACGCGTGACAGCTGTTTCGCCTTCTGAAGGCATTATCAAACTGTCGTAGACAACTGTCTGTAGACAGCTGAAACAGCTGTCTTGCGTGGGTAATAATAATTACAAAGCAAAACATGTTTATAATTAAACTGTTTTTTATAAATTAAATAATAATTTTATTGAATACATAAAATAAATAAAAATGAAGGTGATTGTCAAAAGAAAAAGGCTTTTTACAAGTCACGATTTAAAATATTAAGATAAATTAATTGTTTGCGCCCGTACACACGCAACTCGAATATGAATAAATAGTTTTGTCCATAAAAAAACTCAAACCTTTCAAGAAAGGCTAACAAATGCAATATAGCATCGGTGATTCAATCCAATATTTCGTCGTTGCATATTTAATATGAACAATGTGACGATTTTGACGAAAATGTGTTAAATATATAGTTATTTTGCTTTTTTTTCTCCATCTTCTACAATATGAGCCATGTAAAAATATCAAGTATTTAAGGCGATAGAAAATAAACCATGTGAGGACAATCAAAATAGTACATAATAAAAAAAAAATTAAAAAGTCATATCCTCTGCATACCACTACACAATTCAATTGCCTTGGTATGTACATAATATTATCATCATTTTGTGATGCCTATCTGTCAAATTTAAATAAATTTAAATTAAATATTTTGACACTAATGGTATTTAAAATTATGACCAAAACTATATGTTTAAATATAAAGCATGTGAGAAAAACTGTGCATGTGAGAAAAACGCCTTAAAATTCAATTTTCTGGCATAAAATAATTAATGTTTGCCATAAATATACTCTTATAATAAACGAAATATATTTTTCCTACTTTGTCCATTAATAGACTTGTTATTTTCCGTTTCGTTATTTTTTTAAACAGTTTTTATCGATCGACGAGGAAGAGTAAGGTGTTAAAGTACCTGGCTATTCAGATCTAGTCACCAAACACGGCTACAGCCATTTCAAGCAACGTTTTTTTTGTATTTCATGAATACTAGAGGAGAGCCAAAATTAATTTTAATTATTATAATTAGCTAAAAAAAATGCCAAAATTATTTCTAAATTGAATTACTTCAAGGTATATTCAAAATTTTAAACATAAATAAGTAAAATTTCATATTTTCGTACTAGATATTTGCTACACCTTTTGAATTTTTTCCGTTTTGTTGGGTATTTTGGCTTCTAATCCATATTATTTAAGTTTTGTGTGAAAAAGGCCGCAAAGCCGTTCCTCCGTCAATGTCCTTCTGCGATAAAGTTATTATTCTGTGTATTTAAAGATACTTTTACCGTAAGTAAATAAATAATGCTAATCTAAAGCACGATTCTCCCAAGTGCAAAATACATTTTGGTTTTTATTTCTTGATGGAATTCCATCTTTATAATATTGTGATTTAAAATCCTTTTTCTCGCTTATCGGCATAATTTATCGATCCCCGGACCGGTTCACCCTGTTGCGACATTTTCAGACTGGTGAAGATGTTCGTGTCTTTTATGTATATATATTTATAGTTAGTAGACATCGGATTATTATATTTGCATGTACTTATTTGTATATGCATATTTATATATGCTTAGTTGTGTATGCATATTTCCTTTTGCATTTTATGCAAAGTGTGTATTTAAGCGCTTTTTTTAAATGTCGAAGCTATTAAGAGGCTAGACTTTGAACCACACGCGGAACACCCGCGTCTGTCATTCTGTCCCTCTCACAATAAGCTCTCGCACACTTACAATACATGCGAATGCGAAATGTGCGAATGAGACAACGCTCAAATTTACCTACAGAAATCGCTCGAAAAGGGGTTTATGGAGAATACACTTTTCTACACCAAAACTTTCACGAAATTGAAATTTTAAAAAATATATATTTTTTTAGAAAGAAGAAGCTACGTCGGTAGCTTTTTATAATTTTATAATTCTTTATGAGATTTGAGTTAGCAGCACTTTTTCCTTAAATAATATTTTTTGATAAATCGTACATGTTTGACAGTGAATGTTTACGTTAATACGAAACGCATCGAAAATTCGAAAACTTACCGACATAGTTTTCACCTTTAGAGGGCAGTATAAAAAAAATATATTCATTTTGTGCAATTTTCGATGTAGAAAAGTGTTTTTCCCCGGGCGTCCTTTTTGTATGGGCCGAAAAGCGAAGTCTATCATCTTAATGTATTTCATCGATGCACATGCAACATTTTCCGTTTGTAATGAATCCCCAATTTACCATCTCCTTTGCCTTTTTACTGCCTTCAGCTTCACAACTTACCGCAATAGGGTATTTTCACAAACGTGGGATTCTGTTGAAAATGTATGGAATATTTTAAAAATCATTTTTCTTATTTTAATCATCCTACATCTAAAACTGTCCAAAACCGACAAAACCAAAACGGCCAGTGATTGGCACGGGCACCAAATACGTACGTCAACAAACAAAAGTACTACTACTAGAAATGTGTCAAAAGCCGGCCGGCGCTCATGACGTCACACGATAGCTCCGCCCCATAACATCGTTTTGGCTGTATTTCATAAATGGAAAACTTAGATTTGCTGTAAAAAAATTATTCGTCAACATAAAAATAAAATAAAAATGCCATAATCATCGTAATTTTTTGCTTAATTTTTTTAAGCAATAAAAAACGTGTAAATACCCTTTTGGGGATGCCCATAGAATAAAGAAGAATACAATAAATGTCTTGTGGGCGTATTTCGTGATCCTAAAGTCTGAATATTTCTGGCTTAAAATTTTCATTTGCAGAACTGTGACCATCCGACGTAGTCCAGCGCCAGGGCGTTGGACTGCCATTCCGAAGGTCGCGGGTTCGAACCCGGCGTGCGCAAATAAATTTTATTTAATTGGTTTGGCTTATTTCACAATTAATTATTTAAAATAATATATAGTATATTTGCGGAACTTTCCAGATTGGAAGATACTCTTAGTATCGCCCTGGTGTAAGACCACCATTCAGAATTGAAACGTTGCTGGAAATGGCCAGATCTGGATAGCCAAGTACTTCCCCACCTTCCTCTTCCTGGTCTCCTTCCCTTTCCCACTTACCTTCCGCCTCATAACATACCTCAATTGGGGATGCCATAGTCTCACTGGATCCAGACGGGAGCAGTAGAGACTCTTGTGAGGTGTTCACTATAAAAATATATTAAAAAATCATCTTTCACCATGAAATTCTAATAGAATAGCGCTATACGAATTAAGGCAAAGTGTAAGAGAGACAGACAGATATTCAAATCTACATATTGATCGTCCAGTGGAGTAGTCAGACATCTTCGAAAAATCGATATTTGAGTTGAGTATGCGGTTATTCTCTCGGCCGCTTCCGATTTCAACTGACCCCTTCTTCTGCCGTAGGAAAAAATATTTTATAACGTAGTGTGTCGATAGAAAAGATGCTTTACAACGCAGTATCTTTTGATATGAGCTTCGCGTATGTCGCCCGCTTTATGGTTGGGAACAGTTGTGACTCTTGTGCAGTATTAAAATTGAGAAATCACACTTCTAGGATGTGTATGTTCAGTGTTCTGGTTGAATACTAAACTTGTCCAGGGTTTGTTTATAAAATAACGAGGTGCGCAATATTATTAGCCGCGCTTTGTTTATATGAGTTTTTGGCTGTTTACTTTAGGCGGCTCTGTTCTGCCTCTTTGTGAAACTACACTTTATCCAGTTTCCTCAAACACTGTAATTATTCCGTACAATCACTAACATTTTATTGTATTTTATATCTGCGGAATCACGCAAGCCTCTTCTATATTAATTAGCTTATATTGAATGTGGAAGCTCCTTTGTTTGGTTGTCGGCACTTTAACGATAATTTCTGTAATGTAGATGAATAATTATTTTTGTTGATGATGCTGAAAAAAAATTTCCATTGGAAAAAAACAATGGACGGTCACATGTAAAAAGGTTGAAACTCCTAGTGTTTCCTATACGTTTTTACACTGTTTTCCACTTTTTTACACGTACCTACTCTTATATTTTTTATTGAAATGAATCATGTTTCATAATTTGTATTTTATGGTTTTCATCACAGCAATAAATACAGAATAACATCAACTATGTATTACGAATATGTTTTGAAATTCTTTATAATTTTTCCATGTCCATCCAGTTTATTACAGTAGTCATTCAATTCAACTAACATTGGATTGTTTTAAATAAATAAATATAACATTTTATTACATTAAGTCAATTTACTTTCCACGAATACCTCGCTAAATTTCAATTCAATTTCATTACCGGCAACCCAGGCGTTTATTAAGGTAATGTAGTATTTTATAACAAGTAAGTTACCCGCCTCACTAGACGTTGTCTGTTCTGAGACGGGTGATAATTAGAACATTTAAGAAGATAAAAGGTGTACAGGAAAATACGAGTTGTATTAATGAAGAATAATAAATCGTAATAATAAATCAATAAGTAGAAAGAATAGATCTCTATAATAGGAAATAAAACATGTGTAAATAAAGGATGAGAAATTATCGATTAGGAAGAGATTGGCATTAACTTGGTGATGCATTCTCTTTTTTTTTGTAATAGCCAAATGTTGCAATAAAAACATATTTCTTCGTCATACTAGATAAGTGTAACCGAATAGTGTAAGGAGAATATAATGTCACAAATGTGAATGGTAAAAGAAGTCGGGGACGCCCGAGAAAGACATGGGACGATCAAGTGAATCAGATACTTGATGTATGTATGTATGGCCTGCACGGAGAAAAATGTTATTTGAAAAAACGATATTTTTAATAGTAAAAACGGTTAAAAACGGGACTGAAGTTCAATTTTTATTGGCGGTAAAATACGTACGAAATTACGTATACCAACAAATTATTCTTACATATTCCCGCCAATAAACATTGAAACCCTGTTAATTTGTTCGTAAAAACTTCAGTCCCGTTTTTAACCGTTTTTACGAATAAAATTATCGTTTTTTCTATTAAAATGATCGTTTTTTCTATTAAAATGATCATTTTTTCAAAAAACATTTTTCTCCGTGTGGTCATATCTGGCCATGTCAAGAGTCAGAATAATAGACTATTTTGTATGAGACGATGAATGAATTTGAATGAGGCAAGAAGTGTATGCCAAGACCAAGTTATTTGGCGGTCCGTCCTCTCTGCCTAGTTACCAGATAGTATTTATATATTTTTTGTTTCTGTATCTGTTACATTATATTTTTCTGTATCAGTTACATTTATTTTTTATCAAACTTGTTTTGGAATTTCATTCGTTTGATATTAACTTTCGGTTTTAAAAAGCTAAGCAAACAAAACCAATCTCACCCTTTCTTTGTATACGTACATTATTTGATTAACATTGGAGTGTGCGCCAATTTTAAAACACGAATTAAACGAAATTTGATTATTCATAGTATCTACATATACTTATTTATATTTTTTAGTTATACAAATTCAACACATTTGTCGGGTTGATAGCGTTTTAAGACGGGCAAACTCATAATCAAAACAATATTACTAAAAACATTGCAACTCTCTGCTTATTTGTCACATTTACGTGAGTACGTTAAAACCACATCCCGTCATTAGATTGATCCACTTAGGGCCGGTTTTATAAACGACGTACCAAATTTCTGTTACGTAACGAACCGTTTTTCGATAACGAACTGCTATCCGTTCGTAATCTTATTTTGCGTACTATAAAGAAATTTGCATTACCAGCTGTCATCGGTTACGCTTAGTCCGAAAGTGTTTTTACTTGCAATGTTTTAGGTAAAGAATTGTCTCTGATACTGTTTTCATCTACGGCATATTGGGCATGTTGTCTATGGGATTTAGTCAGCTGTCAGAGCGCGCAGTTTCGAAAATTGTTGTTTTAAAAGATTTAATTTTAGATCTTTATAAATCATCAATATACTTGCAAAATAATTAAATTTATATTTTTAATACAGTGAGTACGGAACATATAATGTTGATCAAGATTATTATGTTTATTTTTTTTTGTGAATACCTCACAAGAGTCCCAACTGCTGTGGGGAAGGGAAGGAGACGACCTCCGTGGTCGAGTGGTAAGACACTTGACTCCCATTCGGAAGGTCACGGGTTCGAACCCGGCGTGCGCAAATAAATTTTATTTGATTAATTTGTGTTATTTCACAATTAATTAATAAAAATAATATATGTTATATTCGCGGCACGTTTCAGAGTGGAAGATACTCTCAGTATCGCCCTGGTGTAAGACCTCCATTCAGAATTTAAACGTTGCTTAATAATGGCTTTAGCTGTGTTTAGTGACTAGATCTGAATAGCCAGGTACTTTCCCACCTTCCTCTTCCCCATCTCCTTCCCTTCCCCACTTACCTTCAGCCTCACAACATATTCCAATTGGGGACGCCATAGTCTCACTGGCTACAGAAGGGAGCAGTTGGGACTTTTGTCAAAAAAAAGTCACTAAACACAGCTAAAGCCATTTCAAGCAACGTTTCAATTCTTAATGGTGGTCTTACACCAGGGCGATACTAAGAGTATCTTCCACTCTGGAACGTGCCGCAAACATAATATATATTATTTTAAATAATTAATTGTGAAATAACACAAATCAATTAAATAAAATTTATTTGCGCACGCCGGGTTCGAACCCGCTGCCTTCGGAATGGGAGCCTAACGCTCAACCGCTGGGCTACGCCGGCCGTCGAATTTTAATTTCGTTTTATTGGCGCATAAATTAACCTACGTATATCTATTATCTAATTAAAAGTTTACGTATTTTTACAATATCGTGATGAGGTTTTAAAGTAACTATTGCAATTTTTCAGAAATAATCATCGAGAATTGTCAATCGCCCATCTTCACTTTCATTGCTCGATGAGGAATACATTGCACAAACGCTAATTATATAATATTATCTCTTAAAAATAGTGCACGGTTCCAAATAAGCGAGCGCCGGGAACAGCTACCTACTGATAACTGTCAAAAAACGTCAGCAAACGGATCGTTATCCATTTAACTGGCCAAAATCAGTCAGTTAAGCATTAACCGAAACTTAACCTACCGATAACTTTACGAACGTTTATAAAACGGAAAAATCGGGCGGTAGACCAAATATTTGTGGCGGTAAACCAAAAATGGTATCAAGCGTAACGAACGGACGGTTATAAAACCGGCCCTTAAAACACCTTCCAACATCAAAATATTTTATTTTTTCTCGTGGCCTTCTAGTACCGACTGCACTTTACAGGTCATACTAATTACCAATTATTAAAATTATACCAGATTTGCAAGTTTAGTGACGGCTCTGTCTGGCGTTAATATATTAAATTATAATATTGTATTATAATATGCCTTATTGTGGATAACCTTCTAATCGAACTACGAAAATCCTTTTCTAATCCTAATGTTTGCAGTGTTTTTATTATTACTTAATTATTTTTGCGGTGTGTTAAATTTTCTAAATATTGTGGTCTAAACCGGTTTCCTGTCTAAATCTGTCTGTGATATCAGTAATATGTATGTGTTATGTACCTAGTATGCATGTGTAACATATTTAATAATATGTAATTTTCGCATTATTTCTTTATCACGGAGAAAAATGTTATTCTAAATTACGATCATTTTATTCGTAAAAACGGGACTGAAGTTCTTACGAACAAATTAACAGGGTTTCAATGTTTATTGGCGGGAACATGTAAGAATAATTTGTTGGTATACTTAATTTCGTACGTAAACCAACAAATTATTCTTACATTTCCTTTTTATCTAACTAGCCAGGTGTATATTGAGCGATGTAACAAATACATTCCCTTAACCGATGAAATAAATAAGTGTAATGATTTTTTTTTTATAAAATATAATGAACATCCAACGTTTCGCGTTTATTTTTTGAAGTGGCGCTGTCAAAGTCGGCAAAAAATATTCTTGCTCTTAGGTTTAAAAATTGTTTATGTTTTTTTTTTATTATTATTGTCCTCTTTCCTTTGATCTATATGACTTATGATAATCATGTACATAAATTGTCATCCATATTTTATTTTTAGATTTACGGGAACAATTTATTGAAAATTTTACATTATTCTTCTGATAAAAATCTCTTTTGCACTTTACATATTTTGGCGTATGGCCACAGATACTAATTGAATGTTTAACACAATAATAAATCTTTTTATTAATTTTTATTTTATTAAATAACGACAAAAATTCCAGGACTACGAACAACCCGACAATGTTAGAATTCTACCTACTCTCATCGTTATAAGCGGAAGATGTTGCTTGTACGATGACGATTTGCACAGCTAGCAGAGTAGTATAGGCACAGGGTTGAACCAACCAGGGTTGGCCAACCACTCACTCGCTAATTACAATTTTATTCTTGTTGGTTCACTAATTCGACCAGCTTTCAATATTTCCGTAAATTTAAATTTGGTATTTAATTAACAAATTGAGGAAATAAATATTGTATTTAAAAAAAAAACGTAGGTCATTTTTTAGGTCCATTTTTTCACCGTTTCTGTAAATGTACTTTCAAAAATCGAGAAAATTGCGTTATATATATAAATAATATTTAACTGGTGACCGGAGAACTCAACAATGTACAACTTCATAATTTCTTTGAAAAGTCATTCAAATTCGTCAATGACTTTTCAAAGAAATGATGTCCGGTCACCAGTTAAATATCATTTATATATAATAAAAGTGATGGAATAAAAAAGGCTGTTTTAGGTTATGTTATGGGCTGTCTTTAATAAATCAATTTTAATGACTTTTCAAAGGAGTGTTGAAATGCCACTTTGTTGATTTATCGTGAATTATTATATTTTCTTGTGTGTAAATTATGTTTACCATAAAAAAACTATTTTAATAAAGATATTTTTAATCTGAAAATATTTCTTGTTTGGTTATCCGAACACCCAAATTCCTCACAAACAGCTGTTTACATAGCGCGTTTTGCTTTTATTTATGTGATTACCGCAGTGTATTATTACCACCATTCATAATATTTCGAACTCGCGGCACGGAACTTTTCCAACTTGAAATTCGGAACGGAACTTTTAAATTGACCAACCGCGACCACTCTCGCCGACTTCGCGGACACTACTATGAAATGAAATAGTGTGGAATCACGGAATATAAAATAACCTGAACCGTTTCATCATCAACCGTGATCCGTGATGTACATAACCTATCGCTGTTATGGACTATGGACACATGAACACTCATGGACAGGCACAAGTTTGTGGGTGGAGTGGCTACCACCATTGTTGCGTTACACAGATGTTGTTTACACGCGTTGTCCTCGCGACTTTATAAACATTCTCCATCATTGACCTACACTACCACGAATCGCATCTTCGCACAGGTATAAGATTATAATACATTAATATATTATGTTATAGGTAAACATATAGCTGCGTTATAATAATATAACTTCTCAGTCTTTCTCGTGAATAAAACGTGGAAAGGAGTCCAGAGACGATCAATGTCAATTGCCAATGTGCATGGCACTTCAATCGACCCTTTAAGAGGCTAGACTTTGAACCACACGCGGAACACCCGCGTCTGTCATTCTGTCCCGCTCACAATAAGCTCACGCACACTTACAATACATGCGAATGCGAAATGTGCGAATGAGACAACGATCAAATTTACCTACAGAAATCGCTCGAAAAGAGGTTTATGGAGAATATACTTTTCTACACCGAAACTTTCACGAAATTGAAATTTAAAAAAATATATATTTTTTAGAAAGAAGAAGCTACGTCGGTAGCTTTTTATAATTTTATAATTCTTTTTGAGAGTTGAGTTAGCAGCACTTTTTCCTTAAATAATATTTTTTGATAAATCGTACATGTTTGACAGTGAATGTTTACGTTAATACGAAACGCATCGAAAATTCGAAAACATACCGACATAGTTTTCACCCTCTAGAAGGCAGTTTAAAAAATATATATTCATTTTGTGCAATTTTCGATGTAGAAAAGTGTTTTTTCCCGGGCGTCCTTTTTGTATGGGCCGAAAAGCGAAGTCTATCATCTTAAGATGAAACACGGTCGCCGAGAAATTTTAACAATATGTATTTTTACCCAACTGTTGCTGTCACTGTCATTGTTACCCCCCGAATACTGAGCTAAAATGACAACTGCACCTCAGGCTGGTCAAAATTGAGGTTCTGTATTCCCCATTTTTCTCCTCCAAACTGGACCGATTTTCTATCTGTGTTAGAAAAAAATATTCTGTCTGTATTTTTTTTAATTTTTTTTTTATTTATTTATTTACAATTAAACCCGCTAAACTACTTATGTAGTTTGTCAGCAGGGACATAGAGACAACATTTTATACAATTACATGATACAATTTTAACGGTATATGATGATTCATAAATACATAAGTTGGTCAAATTACAGAAAAGTTTACATACATAAATAGCAGCATAAGCCTTATACATATAATAAGCAAGTAAAAATAAATAAATAAATAAAGATAACATGTACATTTTGATTTTTATTTTTAAAATACATTGTGTAGTTTGTATACTGAACGTCGGTTGATGGCGTTCAAACCAGGTAATTTTAACAATTTTTGGAGGGTCCCAACTCCTATAAGAAGTAACTTATCAAAAAAAAAGCAAGACGTAGCGACTCGCTAGTGATCGATATCTATGCTGATACCCGGCAACTCCCCAACGCCATTAAATAAATAAATTGTTTCTCCCTGCGTGTCCTTTCCCATTTCTCTCCCCTCCCCCGCTGTCACCGTTCTCGCGAACCTCCCCCCGCCCCACGAATTCCCCTTCCACCTTCTCCGCCTTCCCTCTCCCTCGTCCTCCCTCCCGCGAACCATTCCTCCTTTACTCCCCTCCGCCCCTCCCGGATCCCCCCCCCTCGCGCCTTGTTTCCCTACCGCTAAACTCCATGAAATGCACTCATTTTGCAAACAACTCGCGTGTGCCCTATTGCAATTTTTTGCATTTTTTATAACTCCAGAACTCATCAATATAAAAATATGGCTATATAGAAACCTTCACGGGCATGTCCACAACAACTAACCAATTTTTTATCGCAATCGGATGAATAGTATAGGAAATATCTCTTAATATATCAAATACGCGACCTGTCAAACGTACAAAGTTAAAATAGTCGTTAGTTTTTCTGAAATTATCCAATTTTCTGCGCAATTTTATTAATTTTTCGTTCCGTAAGAACCTTCTAAAAAGTCTTAGAAAACTTTTAAAAAATATTAAGGAAATAGATAGGTAAAGTCGTTCTGAAGTTATGGCGTGACCAAGGAAAACAGGGATTAATTTGTATATGTATAGATTAATAAATATTTGCAGTTGTTTCAAAATGCAGAGACGAAATTGGGGGATACAAAAGTTTAATGAAGAGCGAAATAAATACGTTACGTATATAATTACAGTAAGAAATTGGAATGGGGCAAGTTGAACCAAATGGTTCAATTAGCCCCACTCATGTTTTATTACAAATTTCATCGGATAACTCATATACCCCTAAATGTAATATAATTTTTCAATTGAAGTGATAAAGTTAAGTAAACACAAATATTAAATAGACTTACCTTGACCTGGTACCTTTGCTACTTGGTATCTATTTTCAAAAAAGCAGTTGAACGCCTTTTTTTACTTTTGGAACAAAATTCACACAAAACCCCCGTATACACGTCATGAACGCCATGCGCCTTTCGAATGCTTTGTTGGGAGGTCTCCACACTTCTAGCTTGCTGGAATATGTTCAGAATTCTTTTTAAGTCTTTCGGATTCCAGGATATTTGCGTGGCCCAACAAGCCCCTTGGTTCAACTAGCCCCGCTCAACCCTACTTACTGTAATCATTTTTACAAACATATCTATGTATACTTTTATAGGTAGGTAATAATATACAATTTCTTGCTTGGTTGAATGATGATTTTTGTAGCTAAGTACGCATTCAGGCCATAGTGACTATTTTGAATGAAAATCATTGATTACTTCCCGTAAGATGTTAAGGTCTTGCCTAAGGTCGGCTCGGCTCTTTAAATTTAGGCCAACATTGAATGGAGTTTGGCCCAATATTGGATGAAATATCGGCTCCATGTGATGATGATTTGGCCAAAATAGGAAAGTACGCATCATAGCAAGGTCTCGGTGATGGCTGATGACTTATATTTAGATGCAGCGACTTTGGTAGGTTTTAATATACCATGCATTAAAAAATTATCTACATCTATAATATAAAAAACTAATGTTTGTTTGTTTGTTCGTACCTTATGCGCAGTTATACCGTTCATTCGATTGCGATGAAACTTTGGGAATATGATGTGCGCATACCCGGGATAATTATGTGATAGTGAGCTCTGGCGTTATGAAATTATTTCCTATACTATTCATACGGTTGCAATTAAAATTTCATCCGATTGCTATTAATTTTTTTGAATTTGTTGTGAACATGCCCGTGAATACTTCTATATCTATACTGGTGAGCTCTGGCATTATGAAGTTGTTGGAAAAATGAGTGTATTTTATGGAGTTAGGCGGAAAAAGGCTGTGGGGAGGGGTATGCGGAAGCGTCGGTTGAGGAATTAAGGAGAGGGGCTTCGCGAGAGGTGGGATGAAGGAAAGGGGTAGGCGAAGAAGGTGGAAGCGGAATGCATGAGGGGGGGGTCGCGAGAAAGGGGAGAACGGGAGAGAGGATGGGGAACACGGGAAGGGGAAAAGGTAACGCGGGAGGGGAAGGAGACGCGGGAGGGGAAGAGGAAGAGAAGTCGGAAGGGGAACGGGGACGAATGGGAAATGACACGAAGGGAGAAACAATTTATTTATTTAATTAACAACGCATGCCGGGTATCGGCTAGTTTATAAAATTGAGGTTGTCTCATACAGCGAAATTTCAACCTTTTTTTTACTAATATTTCATATTTATTAGAGCATGCTGAGGACATTTTTGAAAAAATACTGAATAGTAGCGAAGTTAAAAGTCGTCAAAATGTTGATATTTTCGGCTGACACCCGGTAGGTATAGGTAGTTACATGTGCGGCGGTAGGTACTGCATCACTGTCACTGACATTCGATTTACAACTGCACTGAATCGTGTCTTGTGTGTCGTCACAAGACACCATTGCATACGCCTTTACCCAAGTTCACTTTGAAAGCTCATAAAATCGTAATTTTTTTGGAGATAATACATTTTTATCAATAACTAAAAAAAATTGAGACAACCTCCAACGTTCCCACGGCCGTTACCTGTAGAAATAGTTAATGCTCATGGGGTATTTTCACAATCATTAAAACCTGTGGAATATTTAAAGATGTTAAAATGTTATTAAATTCATTTTAAAACTATCTCACCTGACAATAATTTGAAAATCTCCTACTACCACCGCAGTAAGCGGAAAATATTTCTTGTGCCGTGATGGAGGGCTTAACCAGTAGAGGAATTGAACTCACGACGCGTATGATATATGGCGTATGCGAATATTTAGTCATTCGATATTCGTCATGGATAGTTTTGTCGTTATTGTAAAATCCAAATTTTATTTATTGACTATGCAGTTTCTATACTAATTTGTTCGCTGCTGGGAAAAACTTGCGTTGCGTCCCCCTTACTGTCATGGTGAGAAATATGATCTAATCGGTAATCGAAAGAGAAAACACCACGCTTTATATATCTACCAATATAAATTTTAACCACAATGATGAAATTTATGAAACCAAAGTTTCCAAACTTGAATTGAAAAAAAAAAGAAACTTTTTTGGAATATTTTAATTTATTATTTTCACCTGAAACGACAAAAAGGAAAGTGACGATAACGTGCTTATAAAATACATTTGTCTAATAAAATTTGTGTGTGTATTATGTTTCGTTAACTTTTTTCCGTTATCACTAATTTTTGTTAGGAAAAACGTAAAAACGTGTTTGTTTATTTTGAATTATAACATTTGAAAGCGTATTTCATTACCTTTCATAAACAAGTTTTTAGTTTTCGGATACGTTCAGAAATATTCCATTTATTTGTATTTTATTGCAAAACGGAAATATCCTACCTTAAGTCTGGTTAACATTCCATTTCGCGCTACCTTTTGCTGTATAGATAATTTACAAATTAAGTACAGGAAATAAATTTTTCATATTTTTTACGATAATACAAAACCATAAAGTCATGTGACAGCTTTTTAGGACTACCTAAAATTTATATAAACAAAAAAAAATTTCGTATTAAATATTTAAAAAAATAAACAGTTTATCAGGGGGATCTAGCCTTACTATTTACAGTCATGAAGGTTGAAATTTGTACAGCGCCCTTGAGGTGATTTTTCACAAAAACGGCGCTATACAAGTCATCCAATTATTATTATTATTATTGTATTTGTGTGTTTTTTATACCTAAACCTAGTTGTGCTGTTCTCACAAATGCTTCTTTTCATAAGAGTTTATTTGATCAAGGGCAAATATAATATTCTGGTCCATTGCGATCTAAAGACACGACATTAATTTGACATTGCATTCTGTGGATACCTACTAGTTACCTACTAGACTTGTTACGTATTAAATTAACCATTGCGAAATGCATACATATGCAATGTTAAGTGTCCGATGACACCGTGTGGACTGTAAAACTAAATTATGTGAAGCGAGTTGCGAGTGTATTAGATTGTGTTTTTAAATCGACAAGGGAGGAAGGAAACGATAGGAATGGCCCTTACCTTGATGATGAGGTGACAGCTCCCAGTTCTTCTTTATGATCACTTTCCAATGATGATGACCCGATGGTCTTCACGACAATTATAATATATTTATATTATTGTTATTTGCGAGATTTGCGAAATGCTTGTACAAGCTTGGTCGAATTTTCAAGAACAACTGAATGTTTTTATTCAAAAAAAAGGAAGTGCAAAAGTGTTCTTTTTTCAAGTGTTTTAAATCATCTTCTTTGCTTCTTGGGTAAGGGCCTTGATGTGAAAGGAAGGGAATCACAAGGAAGGAATATTTGGTAAGGAACATGGGTATAATGGATTAATGTCCTAAAGTTATTTCAACACTAAACATTCCGCCGGCCTTGAGAAAATGTGATAATTTTCTCAATAATTGTGCATCAACGACACGAAAGAAAAAGAAAGCAAAAAAGAAAACGACAACAAACAAAATTAAATGGTAGAATTAATAACGAAATTAAAATTATAAACTAAGCAAAACAGATATTTAATCGATAGGTAGTCGATACAGTTTTACCACGGGACGTTTAAAAACACCCCGGGGAGTACATACCGAAACGACACGGATAATTCCATCAGCGCCGGGAAATAGTTCAACGACTCGTCCGACAGGCCATCGCATGGGGGCTGATTGCGAATCATCAATCATAACTAGGTCGTCAACTTTCAAATTAGGGTTTGTCGTAGCCCACTTGTTTCGTTGTTGAAGAGTGTGTAGATATTCCTTCCGCCAACGATTCCAAAAATGTTGAGACATTTGTTTCAATAGTTGCCAACGCGATAAACGATTCATTGGTACATCCACAAAATCTTCTTCAAGAACAGAAACGAGGGTAGCCCCAATCAAAAAATGGGCAGGAGTTAACGGGTCCATTTCAGATGGATCCGGCGATAGCGCTCCAATGGGTCGCGAATTTAAAATTGCTTCGACGCGAGTCAGAACTGTGGTTAGTTCTTCAAAGGTGAGGATTTGATCTCCCACAACCCGTTTCAAATGGGGTTTGGTTGACTTAATTCCAGCCTCCGACAATCCGTTGAAATGATGTGCGGAGGGAGGATTAAAGTGCCAGGTAATTGAACGAGTGACAGTTGCATACACAAGACGATGTCGAATTTCGTTACGAGCCGAAATTATCCAATATTTTAATGATATTATGGATTGCAATGCACGAGGACCTGGATGTAAGTACATACGATGGTAATGGTCTATTATTAAAGTTGTCAAATGACATTGCTTCGGTAAAATAATAGGATGTCGAGCATTTTCCGAGACCTGTGCATAACGAATACGACCACCGACTCTTAAAATTCCATTTTCATCGATAAATGGAGAGAGTTTTTGAAGTTGTGTCGAACAAACATGATGCGAATGTATATTGTCTATATCTTGTTGAAAATAAATAGTTTGAGCGAGCTTAATGCAACAAGCCAAAGATAAATTATTTTCTTTTAAAGAGAGTGGGGAAAATACGTTGAAAGTGCCAATTGATTTCGAACGTAATTTATTAATACATCGACGACACCAATATATAACACGTAATAATTTCGATAATGAAGAAAATTTCAGTAGAAACTCTTGGTCACAAGTTGACACATTCGTTACGAATGAGATCAAGTTTTTCGATTTGTATTCTGGTAGTTGTTCTGCGGGAATAGTTTGAGGTTTAACTAGTAACCGTTCTTCCAAAGGTGATGATAGAAAGTTAGGTCCGTACCACCATAATGATGCTTCAGCGATTTCATTTGGAAAAACTCCTCGTGTTCCCAAATCCACGGGATTATCTTGCGAGGAAATATGATACCAATGTTCATACGGTATATTTTCAATTATAGCTTCAACACGATTTGCTATAAAAGTTTGCAAAAGAAACGAAGGTGTCTTCAACCATGCCAATACAATGGTCGAATCCGTGAAAACGATGATTCTTTCTATTTGAAGTCTATCTTTGTATACTTCTTTACAATAAGTCAACAAATTTGCCAATAAAACTGCTCCAAGCAACTCCAATCGTGGGATAGATGTCACTTTGATGGGTGCAACCCTTGACTTAGCCAACAAAATATGGCTCGATATTTCTTTGTTGTTAATTACAACTAAATATACAATTCTACAATATCCTCTTTCAGAGGCATCTGAAAATCCAACAAGTATACAACGACTTTGTAGACATGTTGTGACATAGCGATCAATTCTTAGATTGGCGAGGGATGGAAGTTCTGTTATGTAAAATGTTAAAGGATGACTAGGCGATTCTCGCCACAAAATACGTTGGAAACGGCGAGAGTTCTTGTCCATTAATATTTGTCTATACATTTGACGTATGTCAGCGGTAAAAACGATTTTGTGTATTCGAAAATTACACATCAATTCGACGACGTCCTTTTGTAATTTGGGACCGACCAAAAGTATGTCGTTCAATGACATACCCGATGACGTTTTAGCACTTGCATCAAAAACAACCCTTAAGCGAGTGGTAGAACTCGTCTCCTTTATTATTCCATGATGAGGTATGAAGTAATTACCAACAATTGGCGATTGAGATGGTATTTCCATCATGTGTCCTAACGATAAGTATTCTCTCATGAACGAAATATATTGGGATTCAAAATCAGGATTTCGATCCAGTCTCCTTTCTAAATGCGTGAGACGTGACAATGCTGTGTCATATGATTTTCCCAACTTCTCCGGGGTTCTCTTAAATGGTAAAGATACAACGTACCTCCCATCTTTGTTACGGTAGGTATTTTCAACATATAATTGTTCACAACGAAGTTCATCAGGCGATTGAATTTTCTTCAAAAGAGGAACGTTTTCGATTTCCCAGAAACATTTAAGTTTTTCATCTATTGATTCCTCCATTGAAGTGAAAAATGAGTTAATAGAATGATTTGATGGTTTGACACTTCCCATCAAAACCCAACCTAATTTGGTTTCAATGGCTACAGGTTCATTTTGATTGCCAATTAATTTACCTGAACATAATAACGACGCAAAGATATCACTTCCGAATAGGATATCAATTTCTGAAGGTATGTAGAATGTAGGGTCTCCCAATTGGAGTCCTGCGATGTGTGACCACTCATGCTCGACGATACGAGATGACGGCATATTTGAACAAATGTTATTCAAAATAAGAAAATCTGTCGTAATACCAGATTCCTTCGAGGCGACGGGACGAAATTGTGTTTTTATTAATCCGTTGGAATTAATTGTAGGAATGTTGCCAATACCTAGCACTGCAAGTGACTGCTTCTTTTGACGAGGCAAACCTAAGCGTTTGACGCAATTCTCCGAAATGAAATTAGCCTGGCTGGCGCTATCGAGCAAAACTCTAGCCTTTTTGAAAACGCCATTTTTGTCCAATATTTCAACATAGGCTGTAGATAATAACACCGATGTGTTAGTTTTATTGTACACCGTTGTCAAAGCAATTGGTTCTGACGAATTTTCTTGAGGTTCTGGATTTTCCAACATTTTCTTTGGAAAATGCAACAGGGTATGATGTCTTGCTTGACAATGCTTGCAAGAAAAGCGAGATTGACAATTTTTCGCATTATGTCTCCCTTGGACCAAACAATTAAGGCATAGATTATGTTCTTTTACGAATGAGTATCTATCCTTTGCAGAAAGGTTTAAAAATTTGTCACATTTATGAAGAGCATGTGGCGATTTGCAAGCAAGACACTTGATTTCAATATTCGATACAAACGAATTAACATTACTATTATTGCTCGAACGACTTTTAAAATTATAGGCCTTCGATGGAACTTTATTAACATTTTCCTTTTGTGTCATATGTTCCGGAATAATACCTGACGCCATTTCCTTAGCTAAGCATTGTCCCTCCAAAAACTGCAATAGTAGATCGAATGAAGGAATTTTTTCCGACTTATGTTGTAACTCAAAATCAATACGCAATTCTTTTGGTAATTTGCGTAGAACAATATGTAACAATATGAAACTCCATTCACGTACCGGAAAATTTAAAACTTCCAAAGCGGCAATGTTTTCTTTCAGCATTGAAATAAATTGCCTCAAATTGTCATGAGCCTTTACGGGCTGGGATGACAAAATTACCTCCACGTGTATATCAGCCATTAGGCGTACATTATCATACCTCGTCTTTAGAATATGATAAGCAATAAAGTAATTTCCTTCCGAAATCGGCAAATGCTTCACGCAAATTAGTGCCTCACCAGTGAGACTACTTAATAAATATTGCATTTTTTGAACGGAATTTAATGAATTATTTGAATGAATTAACGAGTCAAAAGTGTTAATAAAATTCATCCATTCTGTTGAAATTCCAGAGAAGACTATCAAATTCAACTTAGGTAACGAAACATTAGTCAAATTATAGTTCATTGTTTTATTGTCGATTGCAACTGTTGATTTTTCAGGAAACAGTTGGTTAAAATATGATTGTATTTCGTAATACATATTTTGTATCTCCGAATATTTCGATTGTAATACCGTTACATCAGCCTCATCCTTTTTTGTAGCTTCCAGAGATATATGAGCCTGAATAAAGTTTTCTCGTACAATTACGAGATCTGTGTAACGTATTTTGAAAGCATCTTTGTCAGATAAATTCATTGTTTGAATTGCTTTCAAAGCCGACGCACGAATACTCTCCATATCCAGCACTGACAATCTATATTTAATTGAATTGGATGCCATTTTTGAATATTTAAAACCAAAAATATTCAAACCAAACAAAAAAAACAATAACAAAACTGCGTAAAAAACTGTCACTCTTTACAGTTTACCTTGACAACGAAATCATAAACAAACTTCACTGCGTATCTATGGAAGCAGGGCTCTACGTTACCATCAGTTACCATTAACAGTGCTCTACGTTACCGACGATTGGTTTATTTATGGTTACCATTAACAGGGCTCTACATTACCGACGATTGGTTTATTTATGATTAACAGGGCTCTACGTTACCGACGCGACTTCAAACTGATGCCTACTTATCGAATGCTACCGAAATTACAAACAAATGATGTCAATATGATTACCTAATTAATTATTAATCTTTATGCGTAATAATGAATGATTGTTGAAATAGCTTTACGACAGGAATGGAATTAAAGGGATGCGAGTTTAAAAACACAATCATTTGAATTGAAACGATATTCAATTTGGCGAATTTTTTGCTAAAAAACAACAATATGTAATTTAGCGGGAATGTGATTTATATCCGGCTACAAGGATCAAAATGTTAAGTGTCCGATGACACCGTGTGGACTGTAAAACTAAATTATGTGAAGCGAGTTGCGAGTGTATTAGATTGTGTTTTTAAATCGACAAGGGAGGAAGGAAACGATAGGAATGGCCCTTACCTTGATGATGAGGTGACAGCTCCCAGTTCTTCTTTATGATCACTTTCCAATGATGATGACCCGATGGTCTTCACGACAATTATAATATATTTATATTATTGTTATTTGCGAGATTTGCGAAATGCTTGTACAAGCTTGGTCGAATTTTCAAGAACAACTGAATGTTTTTATTAAAAAAAAAGGAAGTGCAAAAGTGTTCTTTTTTCAAGTGTTTTAAATCATCTTCTTTGCTTCTTGGGTAAGGGCCTTGATGTGAAAGGAAGGGAATCACAAGGAAGGAATATTTGGTAAGGAACATGGGTATAATGGATTAATGTCCTAAAGTTATTTCAACACTAAACAACCTACTAGACTTGTTACGTATTAAATTAACCATTGCGAAATGCATACATATGCATGGTTAAACTGAATCACAATATCACAATCACAAAAGTCACCGACGGAGTATTTTTTAAAATTATTTTTTATCCATATTTTTATAAGAAAAACTCTCTTTTTAACTTTTGAAGGTTATTCCTATCAATGTAATATATCATTGAAGAAGAAGATAACAATAATAATCTAATTTTTTTAAATATGAAAATGAACAAGACACAGAAAAATAATAAAAGATAAAGGTCGCAACTGGGACTCGAACCCAGAACCTTACGTCTTACCGGGACATACACCTCTACCATATGGGTAAAAAAAAATAGATTATTATTGTTATCTTCTTCTTCAATGATATTTTTTATCCATTTTTCACTTTTATTTTCGAGAGAAAACCGACAACAAATTAGTTTGAACATAATACAATTTCACTAAATACATATTTTCCTATACTGTGATCATTTTAGTTTTATTGATGGGGAACCGCATAACACTCCTCACTCTAGAGGCCAATGCGACTGTGCACTACTGCACTATGCCATCTGACATCTCCAAAGGGTTTCCTATGCCCGTTAAAATTCCGCATCAGGCATAGAAAATCCCATTGTAATTTTTAGTACCAAGGCACAAAAATAACCTTTCAGTTTAATTAATTTTTTCAATCTCGGGATACATACTCTTCACGTGAAATCTCAAAAATATATTTCAATTCAAAATAGTTTTCTATAATAATGCTAGCTGAAGTCCCCGGCGTTTCCCTCGGGTTTTACGCAGAATTTTTATAAATCTTTAGATACGGACAATTTGGGAGGCGGTTATGGGTACCGCCGCCCCTATTGGATAACCCCTCTCTAAGATAACACCTCTGCCATAGATCACCCCAGGTGGTTCGCTACGTTTGGTGACTTAGCAGGGGTCCCGGGGTTCATGGGGTAAGGTTTGTCCGGATGGATGGCGGATGACGCATCAGGAGGGACTGGTCGAGGAAAACCTTTGAACGTTTCCAGCAGGACTATTTCGACCCAGCACCTTGCACCACGGTGGGAGGGATGGATTCATACGTCCGTCATTCTTGGACACACTTACCCCCAGATTCCTACCCACCCTTCATACCTTTTTCCTTCCCAGAACTTCCTCCTTCCTTTCCCTAAAAATACCCTCCACACAGCATCCCCAAAGATGACAAAGAATTATATTCTTCAGGGCCTCCTGGGTGGATCTAATATACAGAAAATTGAAAAGACAAATGATCTTCCTCTTGTTTTGAAGGTCAAGTGTGTAAAATTTCATCAATATACACCACAGACCCACAGACACACTTCTTTGTATAAATGAATATATTTTGACCACCACAACACGGGCATGGGCCTAGCGTGGTGGTTGTAAAATTCTCAAAACATGTAACTAGCATTTTAATGAATAAAGAAAAAAAGAAAGAAAAAAAACAATAGATAGATGACTGAAATGGTTATTTTTCAGTTGGTATTACGCCGTTCTTCCACGTAGCTATTCACAAGCGACGCTACCGCTACCTGTCAAACAAATTTGCTAGTGTAGCACCTAGCGGCGTTTTCAAACACTAATAATAGTATGGAAAACACAGACGAGCAGCGATCGCGTCGCTTGAAGGTAGCTCCATGGAAGAACGGCGTTAGAAGTTATTTAAAGTCAAGTTAGCCCTCCATCCTATTGGCTCTACCTATAAAAACCGGAAACCCTGTGTAGAAAAGTAAAGTTCACTTCGGTTTGCAGCGCAGCTAGTACATTGTGGGATTATCCTGCACAGGGTCAACGGTTTTTGTCGATTCCTTACTGTTAACGAACCAGTGGGACCACTGATTTGTACTGTTAGGATCAGAAAACACAAGTCATATTTTTTAATTTTATTTGTAGAATATAATACAAACAACTTTTTTCTCTTTATAAACTATTGAATAAAATAAAATTGTTAAATAATATGTTTTTCTATTTTATTTATGCACCCAAGAAACTAAAGAGACTATTAATCAAAATTATAACTAAAAAACCATCAGATTATTCAACCTCTCAACTTTTTCAAGACTTTCAAGTCCCACCTCTAAAAAACACATATATAAAAAATACACTGCTTCAAATACACAAAGATCATTCTAAGAAGTCGCACTATGCCATAGCACGTGTTGAGAGCAATAGACAAAATATAGTGGGTCGTTTATGCACGCCATTAATGCATACCAGTTTTGGACAACATTTACACGTACAATGGAATGGTGTGGTTTAATAAATTAGAGACAGAGCTAAGATTAGAATCTGATTACAATAAGTTTAAAAATAAATTAAGCAATAATATCATAAATAAATTAGCTAATTAGAATCACTAAATATCTTATTACTTTCATATAGATAAATATCACATGTGTATTTATTTTCTCCCTTTTTCTAACTTTTCAATGTATATTATATGTTTTTTTAAAAGTGTCTGTTTTTCAGCGCTTATACTTTAATCAATTTGAATGTCTATAGTGTTTATTATAGGTGAATATCCCGAAACTTTTTAAATCATGAAAAAAAAACTCCCTCCCTAAACACGAGTATTTCTCAATTAGGGAGGTATCAATTTACCCCAAGAAACATGTTATAATATACCAATATAAATAAAATAAAATATTTACATAACAATTGTAAACAATATTATATAATATGTACTATGTTAATATTTTCTTAATAAAAAAAAAAATTAAAAAAGAAACGATAGTTCGTAAATTTTAAAATCGCTCTCTTGAAAAGTTGTTGTTTTTGAATTGCACTCTTTATACTTAGCACGATAGATCTATGATATATATATCTATAAGATGAATTTCTGAACCAATCCGAGGCTTCGATAACAAACTTGATGCATAAAAATATATTGTTTTTTATTTGCAGCTTGGAGCTGATGGAGCCAATTCAAAGGTCAGGGCCAAAATGGGAGTCCAGTACCTCTCCTGGGCGTACAACCAGATGGGAGTAGTGGCCACTATCGAACTAGCAGAGGTCATTATTTATTTTCCGATTTTCTTATCATCTATTCCGATTGCTTCCGTTATGAAAACCAGTTTTTTTTTAATGTGTCACTAAATGACATCCAGCATGAAACTGGTTCAAATTAAGGACATTTCTTATATTTTCATTTTTTATGTGATGCAATCAAAGATTATTAAAACATAGGGAGATGATAAGATGGAAGTGTGCCGACTGTTGCCGAGCTACAACCAAGCTGCACGGATTGTCAAAGCGGCGAAGCCAATGAAAGATATACTCGTAGGTACGAGATGTGTGGGCAGAAACAAACAAAGCGAAGTGAATGCGATTTAGTAATTTGGACGAATGATGTTGGCGACACTTTCCTGTGTGCGGTTTTAATACTTATGGTTGATGGCCCACCTTCCTTTTTTTCTATTACCTATGGATGTGAGGGTACCTTGCCAGGAACCATTTGAACGGTACAAAACAGAACATAATAAGTTGGGTTAAGTTAGATCATCTTCCATGTTCTACCAAAAGTGTTCTGTTTTGTCATGGAGCCAGTTGAACAATGGAATCAATTATTATAAGCAATAATTATTAGCCTGAAACACTCATCCATATTTAAAAAACCTCCCAAGAAAAGATACATTCCGCCGAAGGGACTCGAACCCGTGCCCTTCTGATTGCCGGTCAGGTACTCTAATCCACTGAGCTATGGCAGCTTATCTCTTACCCGCCAAATGATTCAATACATACTAGTGTTTCATTCAACAATTACCGTTTATTACATTTTTTCACCTGCAAACAACCAACTTTATTTTTATTATGAGAAAGGCATTGTAAGTGCTAAATTTCTCACTAGATGGCGTCGAGACATATGATGTCTATTTTTAACTCGTCAAATATTAAATATTATTTTTTAAATTGATGAACTAATGTTTGAGACAAGTATTTTTATGCATAGCACAAAGGGTAACAATTATTATAAGCAATAATTATTAGCCTGAAACATTCATCCATATTGAAAAACCTTCCGAGAATGTAGACATCATACGTCTCGACGCCACCTAGTAATATAAATTTTTTTTTTTCAATAAAAATAACTTTAGCTGTACATACTGTAGTTACTTATATAATATGGTTTTTCTTCCTCTTTTACTTTCCAAACATGTGTTCTGTCTTACATTAAATCGTTTTGTGATTCCAGGAAACCGTCAACACAACAGCCTGGCAGAGGTTCCTGCCCACAGGTCCAGTGGCCCTACTCCCACTGGGGCCCAGACACAGCTCCCTTGTGTGGACCACCAGCTCCCAGGAAGCCAAGAGGCTGCTGCAGATACCGCAGCAGGAGTTTATGGACTGCCTCACACGTGCTCTGGTAGGGAAATGATTCATTCTGTCCCTTGGGACCAGTGGCCCTACTCCCAGACACCCTAGTGCTAACCAATAGCTCCCAGGTATGAACCACAAGCTCTCAGGATGCCAGGAAGCTGCTGCAGACGCCGCAGTAGAAGTTCATGGGCTGCCTCACATATGCTCTGATGGGGAAATAATCCACTATGTTTCTCGGGTCCATTAACTTTACTCCAATCCAAAACATGCATTACTCTAGCAACGCCGCATACACAACAGATAGTATTAAATAATTTACCATTAAATAATAATCCTTTCTATTCAATCTCTAGTTGTATCGAAATTGACTGAACATTTCCAAATAGCGAAGTTCTTTCTTGAGCAGATAAATATTCATCTATCTGGAGCCTAGGAGTCGAAAGGTCTTGCATATAAATGTCAATTGGCGACATCAGTTTTCTTTTAAATCGGTACCTAGTCAAATAGATCCTAAGACCAAATTTCCATTGATATCTAACTGTACACTTCTTCTTTTACAACCGCCAGCACCACCAGTACCCCCGCAATAGTGTGGTGGATGGAGCCCTGGGTGCTCTGTCAGCGCTGCTGGGTGCTCCGGGGGCCCGCCAGCTGCCACCCGCGCTGGCCTGCGCCTCGCAAAGGGCCGCCTTCCCCCTGGCCTTTGGTCACGCCAGCCGATACGTGGGGCACAATGTGGCACTCATTGGGTAAGATGCTCTTTTTTGTTGCGGACCTGTCCCTAAATGGATTGGGGACTTAAATAAAGTATAATTTTATATTTACTTATTTAATTCCTTGGCTTTCTGATGGGTAAAATTACCAACTCCTTTACACCACAGTAGCCATCTTTGGTCCCACCAAACTATGTAAAGTTGCCACCACACTTTTAACCATCGATAATAGAAATAAAAGGGAGAAATTCAAAGCGTCGGGGCCAATGAAAGTTATGCTTTGGTGTATTTAATGCGATTTGCAGTAGTGTGAGTAAACAATGTTGACAAAACGCATGGTGCACGCAATATCTTACAGTATTAATAACTCAGGTCCGGGGCATACTTCATTCCTATGTCTACTTACGTTAAATTGTCGTGAAAACAAGCTTATGTGCCCAAGCGG